>JAOQMP010067964.1:0-23503 GCA_027563575.1 Erythroxylum pedicellare | reverse complement strand
CTACAAACTAGCCCCATCAGCATTTGTACATCTTTTAACATCCAATCCTTGTCTCCTTTCTAAACATAATTCCTTTTTGTTGGTTCCTAATGGCACCTAAGAGGGAGTGAAATAGGTGTTTACAAAATTCAACAATTTTTATAACGAATGTATTCAAATAACAATAATTAATATAAATAAGTATGATAAAATTTCTTAATATACTTTAATCAAATAATTGAACAATAATTTTAAAAGGATAAGGAGGAAAGAATGCAAAATGATTTATAGTAGTTGAACAAACAACCCTTGCCTATGTCTACTCCTATTACTCTTCTTGGAATTCCACTATGATTCTTCTTTCAAGATGAAAAAAATGAAAAATAACATTTGTACAATCTTTCTTGATAAAAAGGAACCCTTCTTAAAATCTTGTTCTAAGGTAAAGAGGAACCTCAATATCACTTGGATCACCCTCTAAGCACCATACTCAATACCCCACTAAAGTATTACAACTTAAAAATATCTCACTTATTCACTTAATAACTCTAAATGGCTCACTCACACATGTATGAGACATTGATGCTCAAATGATTAAATCTTTGAAATGTGTGCATAAAACACCTGAAACCTTCTTTTTTTAAAAAACAATGAGAAACACTTATTTATAGTGTTTTAGGACCTAAAATAGTCATATCAAAGAAATAGTTGTTACAACAGTTATGTTAACGTGTTGATTGACCAATATCCACTAAAAGCACCAGATTCACCAATTGTTCAAACATTAGTTGTCTATTACATATATTAACTAACCAATATGGCATATTGTTTGCTCAATACATTAATTAATGTTGCTACAAACTCACAGTACATCCAATTTAATAACTTTAACTTTTATTGGTCAATCACTAACCCATATAGGTTGACTAATCACCCAAAAAACATGAGTTTAGCAACTTTATATATGATTATTTTAAAATGTTTCCAAAAGATTATTTGAAAGATTAAGATGTTTATATATCAAAATTAAAAGTTTTATTACCTCTTAATGAATGTAAAGACTTATGCAAAGAAGTAAGATGAAATTATTATGTATGATGAGCCTGTTAAGTCAAGAAGACTTCACTTCTTCTATTGATTTTAATGAAAGTCAAATAATATAATAATAATAGAAGTGTGTGAACTGTTTTGATGAATTTGTTAAGTGCACAGATAAATGTAAGTGGCACAAATCATCAAATCAAGATGATACTTAAGTAAAAGTTGAATAAGACAAAGCGTCTAAGATGGATCAGACGAAGTGATTAAGACTAAGAAACTAAAAGACGCATACGAATCTAAATAAGATGATGTAATTGAAGAATGTATTAGAACATCAATTAGTTGGAGTTGGTTATAGGACTCAACTAATAACAGACTTTAGAAGACTCTACAAGCAGATTTCTTAAAGAAGACCTTGGAGATTTAGGTTATAAATATTAGCTATAGTCGTAAACTTTAAAAAAAGGGGAGAATTCTGAATGTACAAAACATACTTAGAGAAATTATGTGCTCACTCTGTGAAAAATATTCTGAAAGAAAAAAAAGAAAGAAAGAAAGAAAGCAAAGAAATTTGTAACGTGAAACTCAAACAATATCTTTTCGAGTGAAAGAAAGGCTTGAGCCTGAAGAGGCTAAGGAAAAAGATAAAGAATACTTTGTGAAAGAGACCTGAAGAGGCTCTACAAGTGTAGAAATAATACTTGTAATGTTGAAGGAGATAGTGAAATCTCAAACGAACTCTGAGGACTGGACGTAACCCAAGGTTAAGGGTGAACTAGTATAAATGACGGTGTCATATTCTCTAACTCTAAAGTCTTTAATTTTCTTGTTGTTAGAAGGATAGATACTAATTTCTGTTGATGCATTACTCATTAAATTAAGTGCATTGTTTTGTAATTGTCTGAATTTGTCAAGAAAATCAATCAGATTTTAAAGATTAATATCTTAGATGATTTAACACAATTCAACCTCCCTTCTTGTGTATTTTACATATTATACATGATTTCTACATTAACAAGTTACTTCAGTTGGTATTAGAGAAAGTTTCCAAGAAAAACTGTTACAAAGTGAAGATAAAGATCCATGGCTGAATCACATGTTTTTATAGCAGAAGGTGCCTCAGTCCCAAGACTCCCTTCATTCAATGGTGAAGACTATCATTATTAGAAGTGGTCCATATATCCCAACAGACAACGAAGGGAAAAGCATCTTTTGTGACCAATGGTCGGTTATTCAGAAAGCTCGCTTTCAATTAAGCACAAAGGCCAAGTTCTTTGTAAGTTATGCTCTAAGAAAAAGTGAATATGATAAGGTTCATGGATGCAAATCTGGAAAGGAAATGTGGGACACATTAGCCATTGCACATGAAGGCACAAACCAAGTGAAAGAATCCAAGATTAGTATTCTTTTTCATCAGTATGAGCTGTTCAACATGAAAGATGATGAGACTATTGATCAGATGTTTAGACGATTCCAAAAAATTATTAATGGACTTAAAGTTCGGGGGAGAATCTACGACAGTCAAGATCATATCAGAAAGATTCTCAGAAGTCTTCCAAAAAGATGGAGACCCAAAGTAACAACAATACAAGAGGCTAAGGATTTAAGCAAGCTGAAGCTAGACGAATTGATAAATTGCTTGGTTCACTAAAAATCCATAAGTAGAGCTTTATGCAGAAGATAAACCCAGAAGGGATAAATCTATTGCATTGAAGGCTAGTCAAAAAAATAAGAAGATGTAGAAAAATAGAAGCACATCTTCAAAAGCATTAAAGATTGAAGAAATCAAGAATGAAGATGCTAGTGAATCTGATCAAGATTCAAGTGAAGTTGAAGATGAGCTATCCTTCATTTAAGAAAGATTAGAAGGATGTGGAAAAAGAAATCAATGGGTAATAAAGACTTCTTTTTCAAAAAGAATAGCAAAGACGATTCGAAGAATACGAAAAGGTATATCGTCTGCTATGAGTGTAATAAACTAGGACATTATAAGTTTGAATGTTCGTTGCTGAAAAGAAAAAAAAAGAAAAGTCAAGGAAAAAAAAGAGCATGATGGCAACATGGGAAGATCTGGATTCGCCTGAATTTGAATTTGACTCAGAAACATCAGAACAAGCAAATATATGCTTAGTAGTTGAAAGGTAAAGCGATGATGAGGTAATTTCTAACTTTGATGATCTTCAGGATGCTTATTTAGAATTTTTAGAAGATTTACATGTTATCTTAAAACAATATAGGTTATTGAAAAAGAAATTTGTTGAAAATTTGAAGAACACAAAACTCTTAAATGAACAAAACGTCTATCTTAATAAACAAGTAGAGGATATGAAAAAGAAAGTAATTGTAGATAGATTTGAGGAAATTAATCAACTAAAACAAAGGATCAATAGTCTTTCAGCATATTTATCGAAATTTACAGAAAGTACAAAAAGGATGAATGACATGATTGCAAGTTATAGACATCCAAATGATAAAAGTGGTTTAGGCTTTAATGATAGAAATACTATTCATAATAGTAATGTTCTTTGTAATAGGAATTTTGCTCCTAATAGAAAGAAAAAGAAACAATATTCTTATATTATTCAAAGAAAAATTATAAGACTAACCTCAAAGGACCCAAGAAAATATGGGTCCCTAAGAAGGATATAATATATACTGTAGATCTCCTTACTTGGAAGAAGCAACCACTACCAATGGTACTTGGACAGTGGCTGCTTGTGACACATGACGGTCAGAAGGTCTATGTTCCTTGACCTCCAACATAAGCAAAGAGGATCAATAACTTTTGGAGACAACTAGCAGGGCAAAATAGTTGGGATCGACAAAATTGGTAAAGATTACTTTTCGTCTATTGAAAATGTTCTGCTAGTTGATGGCTTAAAGAATAATCTAATCATTATAAGTTAATTATGTGATTCTGGTCTTGAAGTATCCTTTAATCAAAATTCTTGTATAGTCAAAAACAAGAACGGTTCCATATTATTTTCTGCCAAGAGACGAAATAACCTCTATAGAATTAACTTAGACAATTTGAAAAGTCAAAATAGTTCATGCCTTATATTAAATGATGATGAAAAACTGATTTGGCATAAAAATTTAGGTCATGTTATCTTTAAACATATTTCCATGTTAGTTAGACATGATTTGGTAAGAGGTTTGCCAAAGATAAGTTTTAACAAAGATTTCTTTTGTGAAAAGTTGTCAAAAAGGAAAACAAGTTAAAACATCTTTTTCATCTAAGAATATTGTAACTTCTTCTAGACCTCTAGAGCTATTACATATAGATTTGTTTGGTCCAACCAGAACATCAAGTCTAGGTGGAAAGAAGTATGGTTTCATAATTTTTGATGACTTCACTAGATTTTGTTGGATATTATTTTTATCACATAAAGACGAATCTCTTAAATGCTTTAAAGTTTTATCTAAAAAGTTACAAAATGAAAAAGGAATTTTTATTATTGGAATTAGGAGTGATCATGGTGGAGAATTTGAAAATGAAAATTTCAAAATTTTTTGTGAAGAGAATGGAATTTTTCATAATTTCTCTGCTCCTGGAACTCCTCAACAAAATGGAGTTGTAGAGAGAAAGAACAGGACGATTCAGGAAATGACAAGGACTATGCTATGTGAAATGAATCTTCATAAGTACTTCTAGGCAGAAGCTATAAACAAAACTTGTTATATTCAAAATAGAGTATTTTTGTGACCTATTTTAAATAAAAATCCATATGAATTATGGCAGGGAAGAAAGCCAAATATTTCTTACTTTCATCCTTTTAGTTGCAAATGCACTATTTTGAATACAAAAGAAAATTTGGATAAATTTGATTCTAAAATCAATTCAGGAATATTTGTAGGTTATTCAGTTACTCCTAAAGCTTATAGAGTTTATAATCTTGTTTCTAAATCTGTTGAAGAGTCTATGCATGTAAAATTTGATGATGATTCTCATCTAAATAGAAGAAAAGATTTAGATGATGAAACTCTATCTGCTCCTTTAGTTAATAATCTAGACACGTCACTACTAGACGATCCACCTAATAAGATAAAAGATATCTTTGAAAATTTTAGTCTAAGAAAAGACTGGAAGTATAAATCTTCTCACTCAGAAAACCTAATTATAGGAGAAAAATCAGAAGGATTGAGAACTAGGTCTAAATTTAGAAGAGAGGCAAATGTAGCTTTTATTTTTAAATCAGAACCTAAGAAAATTGATGAAACTCTTCAAGACGAAGCTTGGATTTTAGCCATGCAAGAGGAGTTAAATCAATTTACAAGGAATAAAGTTTGGTCTTTAGTTTTTAGACCATCCATAAATCCATTATAGGAACCAGATGGGTATTCAAAAATCAACTAAACGAATCAGGAAAAGTAAACCGTAACAAAGCTAGATTATTGGCTCAAGGCTATGATCAATAAGAAAGAATAGACTATAATGAAACATATGCTCCTGTAGCTGGACTAGAAGCTATTAGGATATTGCTTGCATATGCTATTTCTCATGATATAAAACTGTTTCAAATGGACATGAAAAGTTCTTTTCTGAATGGTTTTATAAATGAAAAAGTTTATGTAAAACAACCCCCTGGTTTTGAAGACATTGATAAACTAGACTATGTCTATAAACTTCATAAGGCTTTGTATGGATTAAACAAGCACCTCGTGCTTGGTATGATCGTCTGAGTTCGTTTTTGATTAAAAATGACTTTATTAGAGGTCAAGTAGATAAGACTTTATTTAGAAAAAATATTTAAAATGATTTTATAGTTGTACAAATATATGTAGATGACCACGCATCGTTACGCTAATCAAAATAAAATAACTAGACTACTACTGTAGCAGTGGCGAGTCTAGGTCGATCCCATAAAGAGTGTGTGCAAACTTTATGGAATAAAATTAACCGGTGATTAGGAAAAAAGGGGTTTTGGATTTTGAAATATGAAATAAAATGAAACTAACTAATAAAAACAAATTAAAGAAAATATGCAAAAAAGATAAATGTGGGGAATTCAGTAGGGAACCAGTTCTTTAATTCAATCTCGGCCTACACCCTAATTAAACATATTTCATTAATTTGTTGTTCTTTAACCTCTCCTAGCAACTATTAATCACGGGTTAACAATTAACTCGAGTTTTCCCTTAGGTTTTATTTAATCAAGATACGATCGTTAATTAAACCTAACCACTAAATAACCTAGGATACGATCTCTAGATTTAATTAGGCATTAGCATTACGAACTAGGAAAATCGATTAATTAAGGCAACAATCACGTACAATGCGTCATTTAACCTAGGTCATGTTATCCCTAATGTTTATGAATCATTAGTCGCTACGCATAAATTTGAACATAAGAATTATGGATTATATCGAAATTCTAGCAATGAGTTTGCAATTAACTATTCAATGAATGCATTAAAATCATCATCTCGTAATTCCCAATAGGTTCATACACAAATAATCGAATAATAACGAAAATCTGATTATCCATACACAAAACCCAAATCAATTAACATAGGATAACACAATCAATTCCTAATGAGAAAAAGAAATAACAAAATAATTAAAAAATTACTTAACCTAGGTCGTCGGTGTCGATGTCACTTCAGAACCGGTGTCGAGATGCCTAGCCTTTTATGTGTCTTTCCTGAAAATGCTTCAACCCCCATTCTGATCCCTAACGGAAAATCCCTTAATTTCTGTTAATTGTCGCAAGCTTCTCACGGCTCTTGTTGTGCCTCTCTTCATGCCTGTTTAGCTTCCATGCCTGCCTAATTGCCACCACTGTTCAAGCTGCAAGCCCTCCACTCTGTGTAACACAAATTCAGTATTTTATCTTTAGAATAGGATTGAAATCATATGGAAATACATAAGAAAATATAAGATAATTCAATCCTATCAAATCTCCAACATATGTTCAGTTGTCTAACAGGTCGTGAGATGCAGTCTACTTCTTTGTTTTTTTCTCAAAGTGCAGCAACCTCTACCCAGATTTTGTCAACTGTCCTTTGCTTTTTATATTTCAAAGCTAGGTTAATTAAAGAGTGGGACAGGTGGTCTCTAACCTCTTACCAGCCCTCACACACTTACATTTTAGACTTCATTCTTTTTTAGCTCACGTTTTTCTCTTGTTTTTATGTGCAACCAATGCCTTGCTCTCTACTCACTTACAGTTCTTTACAATTATATGATGCTATCCATGAAATTCACTTCAAGATATCTTGCATGCATTCAAATCCACAAATAATCTATGCAGCCATACATGAGTGAGATGCTTCCTTGCATCTTTATTTTCTTCTTTTGGACTGAATTTTCTGGATTTTCTTCTAGTCTAATAGACATTATTTTAAAGAAATCTTCTTGTCTAATTTTCTTCTTCTTACTCCCTGAAGACAAGTGAAAATGAATCTTCAAAAGATAACCAAAATATAGCACTTTTGACTCACTTTAACTTCTTCGGCTTCCAATTGCGCATAAAATAACATACGAGTCAAAGTATCTTAAACAATTTTATGTCCTTAATCGCTAAGCATTATGAAATAATTAAATTATTAATTAAGCGTATATCACTTTGTTGTCCACCTACTTTTCTATCTCACCTACTCGATAAAGATCGAAGAAGCTAGTTGATCCACTTCCTGCATTATCCTTTTTTTTCTTCATAATGGTAATGAAAATGAGATTATATCTTTTGAAGTTTCAATCTTTAATTTATGCGTGGTTTCTTAGAGAAATGTTAGCCACAAGTTATATCTTTCTCAAAGTTTCTATCTTTCTTTCTTTGTTATTTCATGAGTGCATCAGTGATTTCATAAGCCTTTTGATTTTAGTGATTCTTATCGCAGTTGCTTGGTTTTAACTCCAGTTCTTGGGTTCTTCGGTCAAGCTTTTTGGTTTAGATATTTAACCACTATTGTCATCATCGATTTGGGGGCTTTCAATTGGGTTTTTGTGTGACCAAAAAAAAGCTCCAATTTTTTTCCATATTGCTTCTTCTCTAAGGTTTTGTGATTTTCCATATTTTTTTCTCCCAACTTCTTCCATCTTATGTCTCCTTTGCCTATTGTGTTAGAGTGAATTATAAAACCCTAAACTTTTCTTTTAAAATTTGATTTCATGTGAGTGATGTTTCTGGGTGAATGTAAATTTTATTTTCACTAAAAGATGAATTGGGGACCTGACCCTGAATGACTTGACAATACTTGAGATAAGTATTAAAGTGAAATGATAGTCAAAAAAATTAGAGTTGACTGGTATGGAAATGGACTAACATTAAATTTCATCAGATGGATTTATGATAAATCAAGGCTGACCTTATTTTAAATTATTGTGGAGTAAATTGGAAGCATTTTTGGGTTGAAACATAAGGACATAAACCAAGTAAACAGTGAGAGAATCAGTTATAGTTAAGGAATCTTAAAATAAATCAATCCAACTTAGATGTTGATATGTTTAGGTGGAATATGTTAATAAGTGGACCTAAAGCTCCTACCAAAATTGGACATATTTTTATTAAGCTACTTAATTATTTTAGACAAGAAATAATACATGTACATGTGAATGAGCCTTAAGTGACAACTGTCACGTACTTGTAAAGGTTCTTATTATTTTGGAACAGGAATGTATGCAAACCTCATGCTGCCACATTCATGAAGGAGTAAATGTGAGGGATATAAAATTCATTACATGTGAGACCAATACTTGGTAGGGAAGTGTGTCATTTTTGTAAAAGCTAACATAATGGAAAACTATTGGAAAAAAAGTCATGTAACGTGTTGGAAAACTTTCTACAATGTGTAACTTGTGCAAGGATGATGAAGGAGCTATTCCACTTTCATTCCGTTGACATTTTACTACTCCTTTTGACCAGAATTGATGATGGACAATTGCAGCTACTCCCTTCACGCATAGATCTTCCAAGTTTTTATCTCTCGGAAATAATTTTTGTATGGTGCTTAAGCTTCCAACCGTGGATAGCATCTTCACCAACGCCAGCTAAGTGTAAGGAAAAGATGGACAACACATTACCACCTAATTTTGGTATGCTAAACCACTATTTTCCTTCCTCTTTAGTCGGTCACATAAACTAAGCTAGTTAAATAAATTCCCTTGCTAATCATGTGAATGTTTGAGTTGATTGCATGGTTAAATGAAGAGAAAAACAACATGGTAAATGGAGAGAAAATAACCTGGTTACATGTAAAGAAAACAACATGTATATCCATATCCTATGTATGTTGTTCAATGATTATTAATTGGCAGCATGTAGATACTATATATGTGGCCTAATGCCTATTCAATGGTAGCATGTTTGTTATATATAGTTCAATGGTTCAATGCAAGGAAGAAAACATATATACACTATGCACGTTATTTAAATGAAAAGAAGACAACATGTATAAATTATGGACATTGTTCAATGGTTGAATGAAAAGAAAACAAAATTTTATTCATACTAAATGCTAAGATTTTGGATAAGTTCTTTGTTATAAAATTTGTAAAACAAGGTGGTAAGTTATGGGTGTACTTGGTAGGTTTTAGGAACCCTTTAGGGGTCTCCCTCATAGCTGAGTAAGACAATAAAGTTTTCTTCTCACTGTAGACTCAAGACTAGTAAAGGAAAAGCACCGAACACATAAAGGTGGTCAACGATAATCAACAAACTACAAACTGTGAGTGTATCTTTAAATTGATTTTGTAAAGATGATTTTTACCTTATTATGAAAAGTATGTTTATGAATAATTTCATTGCTGCTACTACTTGAATTTAAAATTCAATCTTTATAAGGTTTACATATGCTTTGATTTGACATTGAATTTAGATTTGGATACACTTGGAAGCCAATGAGATGTACACATGCTTTGAGTTGGAATTGAATTGAAATGTGTATATGCTTTAAATTGGAATGGAAATGGACTTTGAACATGAATTGAATTTGTATTAAAATAAAGCGTGCTCATGTATTGCTTGTGGTTAATCTCATGGTAAGCCATTAGGTCTTTATATATATGATTATATCAATTACAGTATGTCCTAATGTGTATGGCTGTGTTTTGGGGGCATTTGTCACTAACATGGGTGGTGTCTATCAGTATGTCTTGTGAGTCGCCCTCTACACGTATGGAGTATATATTTTGCTTACACTACTACAGCTAAGCGATGCAGAACTAGCTTTGTACCTACTGATTTATATATAGTGTTAGCATCGATATGGTAAGCGATGCAGAACTAGCTTTATAACAATCAGTATATAATGGTTAACCTAGTGCTGGTAAGCAATGTATAACCAACTTTGTTACTAGAGGATAAATAAGCATGGCTAAGTAGTGCATAACTAGCTTTGTGGCCTCACATCTAAAGGTACCAGATGGCAAAGAAAATTGGTGACGAGTTCTGTTTTAAAATGAAAGTTCATGAAAGTATTGATTGCCATCACTTTTTTACTTTATAAGAAAAGAGGAACTTGATCTTAGAAAATATGTATGTTTTGTTTTACATGTGCATTGATCTTATGAAAAGAAAATGATATGTTTTGTAAGAGCATTAGTTATTACTTGAAAAGAAAAGAAATTGTTTTTTATGGAGGTTAATATTTGTATAAATGTTTTTAATAGAAACTAATAGCACTCACTAAGCTCGTTTAGCTCATCCTTTATTTTCTGTTTTTAAATCATAACCTCCTAAATGCATGCTCAGGGACATCCACCATTTAAGTAACTGTCCTCAGCATGTTCTGCTGTGTAGGCATTTTTTTTAATGTCTTTTACTTTTCTTTCATCTTCATGAACCTGTTATGTACATAGTTTTGGGGAAATATGGTTATACATAAATGCCTTTTAAGTTAATGCATGAACATGGTTGAACTTTTTGAAATTGCTTCTAAGTGGAATTGAAGTCTAGAAGTTGTAGTAGAGACTTTAATTTGTGTATAGAAGTGTTTTGAATATGCTTTACAAGGATTTTGTAAATTTTGGTTTTATCAAAATCTAGGTGTTATGCTGCTGAAATTTTTAAATAAAGGTTTGAAATTTCTACCAATTCCTTTGAAAATCTCCACTGCTTATACATCCAAAATTAGGTGAAAGTATTTTGAATGAAAAGGGAAAAGGCTTAGCTCTATAAGAACTTTCCAGTTTGATTAGATATTAAATGGAGGGTTTTCGTGGGGTGTTGGGCAGGTAACCTAGTCATCAGGATAGGGGCCTATCATTGTTGGTATCAGAGCCCTATGTTTTTTAAAAATAGGTTGCCTCCTTTTTGGTTTAAGGTTTTTACGTTGTTTTAAAAGTGGGGTGACCACTAAATGTTGTGATTTACATGCATATGATTTCATAAACTGAAAGCTTTACACATTTGCATTTTTTCCAATATACAGCATGATGCACAATCGAGGTTGTGGATGTCCCAGGAGAGCCATTCCAATGGCTTCTAGACCTGAGTCACCTCTGGCATGGGAGGATGATCATATTCTAGAGTCAGTAAGTGCCACTATGAACTAGCTACAGTCCCAATCCTTAGGCCAGTGGAACTAGCTAGGGTAAGCTTTAATTCTAAACAAATGGCACAAATTCTTGCCGCAGCGATGCGGTAGCCATATGAAAATGTGGAAGCTTTTGGATGCTCAATTGAGCACGTCTATAAATTGGATGCTAAGGCTTTTGACAGGAATGGAAATCCTGAGAGTGCACTCATATGGTTAGATCAGGTCATAAAGATATACAGAGTTGTCGGATGCACATATGAGCAAAGATTTGTGCTCCCCACCTTCCTCCTCGAGAACAAGGCTAAAGATTGGTGGGAAGCCATTAAGAGATGTCATCCAGATGGGGTATCTTGGGAAGAATTTTAGAGAGAGTTCACAGACAGATTCTACCCATAGAGTAATAAGGATGCAAGGGTAGAAGAGCTTTTCCACTTAGAGTAAGTTTCGACATCAGTGACAGATTATGAGAGGAGATTTTTAGAAGTTGTTAGAAGTGTTCTATTTATTGCTAATAGTGAAGAGCATAAATGCAAGAGGTTTACTATAGGCTTGAGTCCTAAAGTATGGATTCACCTATCTTTGGCTTCACATATACAATACAGGGAATTAGTTGAAGCTGGAATAAAAGTGGATAAAAATGCAACAACAATCACTCAGAGTTCAAGATTAGAATAGAACTGCATCATACTAACTAGTTCCTCTCAGGGTTCAGCCAAGAAAAATAAGTCAAGATAGAGTGGTGGCAAGAGGTTGAGTAGAGGCAGATCGTCCAGTCAAGGATCCTTTAGGTCACTCACTAGGACCAGAGACTCTTGTGATATTAGGACCCTAGTGTTAAAATACGTTACTTATGGAAAAAGACATTTAGCTCAGTGTTGAATGAATATGACGGGTTGCTTCTATTGTGGTCAAAAGGGTCATTTCATCAGAGATTGTCCGTAGTTAGTTTTGGCCCTTTAATTTTTTCTTTAATTAAGCATAATTTAAATGAATTATAAGGTGTTGATAGATTAATTTTTTGAGTTAATTAGTATGTCAAGGTTAGTAGGATTTTATTGTATGGGTTAATTGAATTAAGGTAGCAAGATTGTATCAAGGAAAAAATTGGCAAGTCACTTAAACATTTAAGACCTTAAAGCATTAAAGGAAGGGAAAAGTAGACTTTGCACACTCATTAAGGGTATTAAGGGAAGAAACAAAAGTGTCTTGCATTGGAAAGAGGGAGAAAACGTGAATTGAGGGAGAGAAAGAAGAGAGTGTCATGGAGAAGAGAGAAAAGAGAGTAGATCAACTAGGTTTCATCTTTTCTTAGTCTTGAAGAGTGAATTTGAGGTTATGCAAGAGGAGTAAGAGGAGAGGCATTCTTAAGCAAATTTTAAGCAATGAAATTCAAGGAATGGAAATAAATGATTTCAACTATTTTATAAATGTGCATTTATTTTCCTTTAAATGCTTTGAGAAAGTGCTACTTGTTTTTGTATATGAATTTTGTGGATGAATTATGAACTGATATGGAAAAGATTTTTGAAAAGACTTTATGTTTATGAAATCAAGTTTCGAGAAAAGTGTATTTTTGGGCAACATCTTTACAAGTTGTGAAATGCATGATTAGGTGGGTTTGGTTTGGTCCATTCTATATGTCAAGTGCATTTTGACTAAAGGCTTCTCCCTCCTACTCGCTAGTGGCATGGAGCTCCTTTACGGACTCCCCTAGGTTCACGGTTACGTAAGACCACTATGTGGGATTGCGATAGTACATTCTATTCACAGCTACATAGGACCATTATATGGAATGTGTAGTGTGTTCTGTTTATGGACCTAACCAAACCATTCTGATGTGCTTATGTGTTTAAATGTGTTGACAAGTTTGACGAATGCATGATTTATGATTGCTTATGGATTGTTTGAAAAATTGAGAATTTTGAGAAATAAGTGTTTTGTGATTTTTACTGCAGAATTACTATGGTTATGAAAATGTTCAATGGCAATGAGTTTTATAAATGGTTTTGCTTGTTACCGATTATAAAATTGTTACCCATGAGCTTTTAAGCTCATCCCCATTCTCCTTCCTATACTTAGGCAATGAACAAGAGATTGAGTGGTTAAGAGTCATGACATCACTCCGAATTTGCATACTTTTGTATTTTGAGTTAGATTTTGTAAATACAAGGCTTTAGTCACATTTCAAGTATTCGTGTTTCAAGTTTCTTTTGTATGTTTGGATTATGAAGCAAATGTTGTATTGTGGCTTGAAATGCCCATTAAAGCTTTGAAAACTCAAATTTTTTGAGATCAATGAAATTTATTTATGTTTGTTCATGAACTTCCCAGTTTCTACATTTAAATTCCAAGCATTTTCATAGAGAGTTTCATGGGTTAATGTTTGTGTCTATTTTAGTTTGAGTGGTTAAGGGTTGTGGGAGTTGTATGTGTAAAGAGTTTAGTGTTGATTGTTGGGACCGGCTGTGAATTTTGAAGGTTTCATCATAACGAACCTTTCCCAAGGAATATTCTGAGAGATTTTTGGCGATCTTGCTGCAACGAAGTATTAACTTTCTCCGCGATGTATTTTTCCTGAGAGGATTTTCTACTTGATTTTGTAGCTTAACTTTCCTGAAGGGTGTTCGGGTCTGCTATACGGAAATTTCACCGTGGCGAAGCCAAACCTTGCTCACAGCGAACTTTTCCCGAAGGGCACAAGGATGTTTTCTTCGATGTTTGCCGTGGTGAATAAAATCTTCACTGCGGCGAGCCCACCATGCTGCCTCTGAAATGTCTATTACTTTGCTTGAATGTCTTATACCTCCCTCCGACATGATTTTCACCCTACTGTCCCAAATTGTAACCTTAGGACTAGTAACAAGAATTGGGCCGAATAGTTGGTCACCACAGAGAGGTTAGTGGTTGGATCTTTAGCACCTCCCAAGCTAGAGGGGGTTACATATAGGGTGGTTGAGATTCTTAGACAAGAAGGTTAAGTTTTACTAGATCTAACAGAGTTTTTTGGGGTAGAGGAGTAACCCCTATAAGATAGGCAGGTAGACCTCGTATGCAAGCTTGAGTTTTTGTAGCCACTCAGTAAAAGACTGATGCCACACTAGAGGTAGTCACTGACATGATTACTTTTTTTGATCATAATACATATGCTTTAGTAGATCCTAGTGCTACATATTCTTTTATGTCTATGGATTTTTCTACAAAATTGGGTGTTGAGTCTCAGTTATTAGACATTGGGGTAATGGTTTCCATTTCAGTTGGTAACTTACTTTTTGCTGAAAGAGTGTTCATACATAGTAAAATACTAATTGAGGGTAAGGAATTCCTAATAAACCTTATCATATTAGAAGTTTATGATGTTATTTTTAGAATGGATTGGTTATCCACACATCAAGCGATGGTAGATTGTTTTAAAAAGGAGGTTAGGCTAAGTCTATTAGCAAAACCAGAGGTGATATTTTATAGGTTACAGAAAGTTCTTTCCGCTAGTATCGTGACTATTATGGCAGCTAATAGAATGCTCCGTAAAGGATGCCAGGGATATCTACCTTATTTGATTAAACAGAATAATAATGAGGTTCAACTAGGAGATATTTGGGTCGTTAGAGAGTTCGTCGATATGTTTTTGGAGGATCTTCTAGGGTTACCACTAGATAGGGTAATAAAGTTTAAGATAGATATATCACCAGAAACTCAACCGATTTTAATTACTCCGTACAAAATGACTTTAGCGGAGTTAAAGGAATTGAAAGTGCAAATGGAGGAGTTATTAGATAAGGGTTTGTGAGACCCAAAACTTCTTCACGGGGGCTCCAGTTCTGTTCTTGAAAAATAAGCATGGGAGTTTAAGGTTGTGTATCAACTATAGACAACTAAATAGAGTGATAGTTCACAACCAATATCCACTCTTGAGGATTGATGATTTATTCGACCAGCTATAAGGATCCAAGGTGTATTGAAAGATTTATCTAAGATCAAGTTATCATCAGTTTAAAGTTTGTAGAGAAGATGATTCGAAGTTACCTTTAGGATGAGGTACAAACATTATGAATTCTTAGTTATGCCCTTTGGATTAACAAATGCACTAGTTGCTTTTATAGATGTGATAAATCAAGTGTTTCGAGAGTACCTAGATAAGTTTGTGAACTTTTCTATTGATGACATATTGGTGTACTCAAGAAGTTAGGAGGACTATGCAAAACACCTTCAGATCGTACTACAAACACTACAAGAGCACCAGTATATGCTAGGTTCAGTAAGTGCCAATTTTGGCTTGACAAGGTTGCTTTCTTGAGTCATGTTATCTTAGCTGAGGGACTTATTGTGGATCCCTAAAAGATTGAAGTTGTTACTAATTGGAGACCTCCTACCACTATGACATATTTCAGGAGCTTTCTTGAATTTTCAAGCCATTATAGGAAATTCATTGAAGTATTCTCTAGAAAAGCAAGCCCACTGACCAAGCTGACATGAAAAGAGAAGTTTGAGTGGTAAGATGCTTGTCAATGAAGTTTTGATGAATTGAAAGAAACACTGACGACAGCTCTTGTACTCACATTACCAATAAGGACTGATGGATTTTTAGTGTATAGTGATGCCTTGAGATAGGGGTTAGGGTGTGTACTCATGCTCACATGATCTAGAATTGGCAGTAGTAGTTTTTATGTTGAGAATATGGAGGCATTACTTGTATGCTGTTCCTTTTAGGATTTTCACGGATCATAAGGGTCAATAATATTTATCTACACAAAAGGAACTGAATATGAGGCAGAGATGGTGGTTGTAGTTAATAAAAGATTATGATTGTACGATAGAGTACTACCCTGAAAAAGCCAATGTAGTGGCTAGTGCCTTAAATAGGAGACCTACTAGTTCGATAGCACAATTGAAGACGATGTATCTTCCACTTCTAGTGGAAATGAGGTCTCCAGGAGTGAGATTGATTACTAGCTTTCACATTCATCCCATCTTGGTGCATCAAATTAGAGGGGGATAGAAACAAGATCAATAGTTGATGAAGTTAAAGACAAATGTTGAGACTGGGCAGAGAATAGATCTTCAATAAGGAAGATAGTACAATGATGAGGGGCAAAGATTATGTGTACCAAATGTAGAAGAATTAAGGAAAGAAATCTTAAAGAAAGCTCACTCCTCAGCTTATGTTATGCATCCAAGTTGTACGAAAATGTGCCATACTCTCAAAGAACACTATTGGTGGAGAGGGATGAAAAAGGAAATAGCAAAGTTTGTTTCTAATTGTTTAACCTATCAGCAAGTAAAAGTAGAACATCAAATGCTTGCAGGATTAATGCAACCCCTCCTTATCCTAGAATGGACATAAGAGGAGATTACTATAGACTTTGTAGTAGGACTTCCACGAAGTCAAAAGGGGCATGATTCTATATGGGTGATAGTGGACATGTTAATAAAGTCCGCACATTTCCTTCCAATTAAGAATAATTATCACTTAAATAAGTTAACCCATCTATATCTGAATGAGATAGTGAGACTCTATAGTATGCCAATTTCTATTGTCTCAGACCGTGACCTTAGGTTTACATCAAGATTTTGGCCCAGTTTACAGAAAGCATTAGGTACAAGCTTGAACTTCAGCACTGCCTTTCACCCTCAAACAGATGATCAGTCAAAGAGAACTATTTAAACATTTGAGGATATACTTAGGTCTTGTGTTATGGAGATCAAAGGGAGTTTGGACACATACCTACCACTGATAAATTTTGCCTACAATAACAGATATCAGGTCAACATTGGTATGACCCCTTATGAGGCACTTTATGGAAGAAAATGAAGAACTCTAATATGTTGGGATGAGGTAGATGAAAGGAAATTGATAGGTCTTGAACTTGTGTAGGTGATAACAGATAAAGTTTAGTTATTCGGGACAAATTAAAGATAGCTCAGGATAGACAGAAAAGCTATGCGAATAATCACCGTAGAGATCTTGCCTTTGAAATTGGAGATAAGGTATTTCTTAAGATATCCATATGGAAAGGCATATTTAGATTTGGGAAATGTGATAAATTAAGTCTGCATTATATGGGACCGTATGAATTTACCGAAAGGATTGGATCAATGGCATATCGATAGATATTACTAGACGAACTTGCGAGGATTTACAATGTCTTCCATATGCCTATGCCTCACAAATATCTAGCTGATCCATCTTATGTAATCATAGAGCAACCAGTGAATTTAAAGGAAGATTTGATTTTCAAAGAAGAACCAGTGTAAATTCTTGACCACAAAGACCAGGTTTTGCGTAATAAAATTATTCCTTTAGTTTAAGTGATATGTAGGAATCATGTAATAGAAGAAGCTACATGGGAGCCCCAGTGCGAAATGCATGCATTATATCCCCAGGGTAATTGTAAAACCCCAAACATTTCCTTTTATGAGTTTATAAACTTTCATTTTATATGAATGTTGTTTTCGGGTGAATGTAAATTTTATTTTTGCTAAAAGGTGAATTAGGGACTCGACCCTGAATTATTTGACAATAATCGAGACAAGTATTAAAGTCAAATGATAGTAAAAAAAATCATATTTGACTGGTATAGAAATGGATCAAAAATAAATTCGATCGAATGGATTTATAATAGATCAAGGCTGACTTTGTTTCAAATCATCTTGGAGTAAATTGAAAGCATTATTGGGCTAAAACATATGGACATAAACTAATTAAACCAATCATGAGAGAATTAGCCATAGTTAAGGACACTTAAAGTAAATCGATCCAACTTAGAAGTTGATATGTTTAGGTGCAACAAGTTAATATGTGGACATGAAACTCCTACCAAAATTGGACAAATTTTTCTTAAGCCACTTAATTAGTTTGGACAAGAAATAATGCATGTACACGTGAATGAGCCTTAAGTGGTAGCTGTCACGTACATGAAGGGTTCTTATTATTTTGGAACAAGAATGCATGAAAACCTCATGCTGCCACATTCATGAAGGAGTGGATGTGAGGCATATAAAATTCATTACATGTGAGACCAATACTTGGTAGGGAAATGTGTCATTTTGGTAAGAGCTAGCATTATGGACAACTATTGGAAACAAATCTTGTAACATGTTGGACAACTTTCTACAACGTGTAACTTATACAAGGATGATGAAGGAGTTGTTCCACCTTCATTCCATTGAAATTTTACTACTCCTTTGGACCAGAATTGACGATGGACAATTGAGGCTACTCCCTTCACACATAGATCTTCCAAGTTTCTATCTCTTGGAAATGATTTCTGCATAGTTCTTAAGATTCCAACCGTGGATAACATCTTCATCAATGCTAGCTACGTGCAGGGAAAAGATGGACAACACATTACCACCTAATTTTGGTATGCTAAATGACTCTTTTCCTTCCTCTTTAGCTAGTCACATGAACTAAGCTAGTTACATGAATTCCCTTGCTAACCAGGTGATGTTTTGAGCTGATTGCATGGTTAAATGAATAGAAAAAAAGTATCGTAAATGGAGAGAAAACAGCCTAGTTACATGTATAGAAAATAACATGTATACCCATATCCTATGTATGTTGTTCAATGGTTATCAATTGGCATAATGTATATATTATATGTGGCCTAATGGCTATTTAATGGCAGCATGTATGTTGTACATAGTTCAATGGTTCAATGCAAGGAAGACAACATGTATACACTATGTCCGTTAGCTAAATGAAAAGAAGACAACATGCATAAATTATGGACATTGTTCAATGGTTGAATGAAAAGAAAACATAATTTTATTCATACTAAATGCTAAGATTTTGGATAAGTTCTTTGTCATAAAATTTGTAGAATAAGGTGGTAAGTTATGGACGTACTTATTAGGTTTTAGGAACCCTTTAGGGATCTCCCTCATAGCTGAGTAAGACAATAAAGTTTTCTTGTCACTATAGACTCAAGACTAGTAAGGGAAAAGCATTAAACACGTAAGGGAGGTTAATAATAAACGACAAATTATGAGTATATCTTTAAATGGATTTTGTAAAGATGGTTTTTACTTTACTATAAAAAGTGTGTTTATGAATAATTTCATTGGTGCTGCTACTTCAATTCAAAAGTCAATCTTTATAAGGTTTATACATTCTTTGATTTAGCATTGAATTGAGATGTGGATGCACTGGAAGCCAATGAGATGTATACATGCTTTGAGTTGACATTGAATTGAAATTTGCACATGCTTTAAATTGGCATAAAAAAGGACTTTGAACATGAATTGAATTGTATTGAAATGAGCCACGCTCATGCATTAATTGTAGTTTAGCTTATGGTACACTATTAGCACTTTATACATACAATTATATCGGTCAGAGTACATCCTAATGTGCAGGGGATCTGTCACTAATATAGGTGGTGTTGTGTCTATTAGTATGTCCTGTGAGTTGCCCTCATCACGTATGAAGTATATATTTTGATAGCACTATTATGGGTAAGCAATGCAGAACTAACTCTGTAACCATTAATTTATATATAGTGCTAGCATCATTATGGGTAAGCGATGTAGAACCAACTTCGTAATAATCGATATATAGTGGTTAACATCGTGTGGGTAAGCCATGCAAAACCAGTTCCATGGCCTTACACCTAAGGTGTTGGGCCTTATTTTCGGAGACTAACTATCTTTTTGATACCACACATGTTAGGTCTAGGTCCCATGACTAATCTCGAGATGACCACTCGTGGTCGTCGGATAAGGATCATGCAAGAGGAGGGGCGAAAGAATTCAAATTTCAACTGGAATAGTAGCATGTGTAATGGCAGGTTCGCCGCAGTGTACTAAATGTTTGCTGTGGCGAACACTATGCAAATATTTCCAAGGACTCTTCGGGAGAAGTTTTCTATGACAAACTCCTGGCTTCACCGCGACAAACTCTTGAGGCGAGTGACTGAACCTTAAATACGCCACGACAAAATTACAAGATTTTTCGAATGCACCTATCGGGAAAAGTTTGTCGTGGCCAACTCTTACCTTCGCCGCGCCGAAGTCCTAAGGTTCAATAAGAAAACCTTTTGGGAAAAATACGCTGCAGTGAAAGTCAGGCCTTGCTATGATGAAGTCACAAAATGTAACATAAAAACACCCTTCTGGAGAGGGTTTGTGGTGAACATCTGACTTCACCGCAACGAAACCTTCAATTCCGAAACCCAGAAACCCAACATCAAACACAAAATTATAAAACACATTGAACAACCAATACCAATATTCTAAACACACATACATTCGAAACATAATTCTGCACTTATAAACATACAATCCAATTCATTCATACACATCTATTTCTAACCATAACGCTTAACAACTCAACCATAAGAATAATTCCATCATCAACAAAGAAACTTCTTCATTTCATTAATGAGTCTAAAGAGAGTTCATACAAGCTTCACTTACTGTCATCTCCCTCTACACCTGAGGAGTGAAAATAATGGGTTAAGCTACAAAGCTCGCCATCATCTCCCTTTAGGTGAGACTTAGAAATTCTCTCTGCTTCTGCTGAATGTACACCTTAGATAGATACTTCTTCTTATATGTAGCTAAAAAGTCCTTGCATACCAACATTGATAGTTTCATCTAACTTTCCAGCACCGCATCTTCCTGTAACAAGCTTGCTGCATACTTAACTTTCTCATTATCTTCACTTTAGGGTGATGAATCTTGATCACTCAACTATCTCCATATAATTCATACTATATTCAGTGACTACTGATTGAGCGATCCTTGACTAGGACATGTCAAAAATAGTATCAAAACATATCAATCTCTATACAAGATAACTTTAGAGATCTAAAGTCAAACGATCACTTATACAATTATCATAATGAGAATTTTTATAAATATACAAATAGTGTTTCAAATAAAATTCTCATATGGGGTTAGTTCAGTGAACTTTTCTAACAAGTACCCATATGTCTGTTTAAATATCCATACTTATCGATTACTTTTTTTGTAAGAAGCATAATGTGTGATAATATTTTTATGTTTTATTAATGGTCAGTTTTAACAGAACGATGAATAGGAACAATTTAGAGATAATATGTAAATGCAATACGAATTTTATAATTATAATCCCATCATAATTTTAATTTCAATGTATATTTATCTCATAGACTTTATCGTTTACATAAGTATGTATAAGATAAATAATGATTTTAAATTATCTTATCACTAGAAAATTGAGAAATTTCAGTGCACCGTATGCTTTGCATTATTGAGTAGTTGCTGATAAGTGCATATGTATTTTTGACTCATACAAATAATTGTACATGTATACATTGACAATTTCAGTTATAATTGGTTTTAAAATTTAATTTAATATGAGAGTTGTGGTTTCTAAGTGTCAGAAAATTATCTGGAGAACATTATTATCATTTCGGTATTTTTGAAAATTTTAGGAATTTTTATGGAATTTTTGGGATATTAAGAAAATTAGACAAATGGTATATTGACATGTAGCACTTCTATTTGGGTGACAAGTGGCTCACATGCAATGGATCCATGTGTCAATAGATTAAAAAGACACGTGAGCATGTGTTTGAAAGGTAAAAATTTATGTAGCCCTTGGGTGGTACTTCGGTTTGGCTTTGTTCTTTATCAATACCGAAAACTCTCTCCCAAAGTCTTCATCACAAAATAGCTTGTTGAATTGGTTGCATGTGATTTTGAAGAGTTTGAGTTTAAACTAGTAATTCGTATGGTTGTTATGATTTGTGTACTGAATTATTCATCACATAGTTAATATTTCGGTGTTTATACATTGAAGACGCTTAATATCTAAAACATGAATGAGAATTTTAGGTAGACTGCATTTGTTGCCTCTATATATGTGATGATTGGTCTGTTATAAGATGGAGTTTAAGTAGTTTTTAAGTTTAGAAAATCACTGAAACTGTGATTAGAAAGAGTACAGAAAATACATGAATGTTGATTTATAAACATACTATGTTTTTGCTGTTATCATATGAGAAACTGTTGAGTGTATATAGAAATGAATTGAAATGATTTTATGATAGGGAATGAAGATTAGATGAGATTGGGATGTAGAAATGAATTCAATGAAGTGTAAAAAAATTGATGAAGATGGAAGAAAGAGAAAGTGCAGAAAAGTTTGTAAATTGTGTGAATGAGATTCAAATTTTTAATGGTTGTGTGTAATCTGAAAATTTGAATTTCTTATGTGTTGTGGAGATAAAATGGAAGTAGGAAGGATGATTAATGCATCAAATGTATTGATTAAAAAGTGTGAAAGAGAGAAAGCCTGGAAAGAAGGAGGAAGAAGAGAAGAAGACTGCGATTTCTAGGAAAATGGTTGATGAAAAAGTTGAGATTTGGGAGTTTAATACAACCAAATTTGTAAACATGTAAATTGGTTTTCAAATTTAATTTAATATGAGAGTTACGGTTTCTAGATATTGGAAAATTATCTGGGGAACATTATTATCATTTTGGTATTTTTGAAAATTTTAGGAATTTTTTGGAAATTTTGGGGTATTAAGAAAATTAGAAAAATGGCATATTGACATATAGCACTTCTATTTGGGTGATAAGTGGCTCACATGTAGCCATGTGTCAATAGATTAAAAAGACATGTAAACATGTGTTTGAAAGGCAAAAATTTCTGTAGCTCTTGGGAGGTACTTCGGTTTGGCTTTGTTCTTTATCAATACTGAAAACTCTCTCCCAAAGTCGTCATCGCAAAATAGCTTGTTGAATTTGTTACATGTGATTTTGAAGAGTTGGATTTTAAACTGGTAAGTACCATATGGTTATTATGATTTGTGGATTGAATTATTCATCACGTAGTTAATAATTTGGTGTTTATACATTGAAGACGCTTAATAGCTAAAGCATGAATGAGAATTTTAGGTAGACTGCATGTGTTGCTTCTATATATGTGACGATTGGTTTGTTATAAGATGGAGTTGAAGTAGTTTTTAAGTTTGGAAAATCACTGAAACCGTGATTAGAAAGAGTATAGAAAATG
>JAOQMP010067948.1:0-23516 GCA_027563575.1 Erythroxylum pedicellare | reverse complement strand
TGGCACATTTTGAAACTTGATTTTTCATAAACATGAGATATGTTTAAACCATGATTTTATAAACATGTTATCTTTTTAAAAATCACTTTCAAAGTCTTTTCATAAATTATCATACAACTCATATAACAACATATTGCACTTTCTCAAATCATTCAAAAGCAATAAATGCAACATTTATGATGTAATTGAAAACATTAAACTTATTTGATACAAAGAAAACATTAGTGGCTTATTTACTCTATTATAAACATGTAACCCACCTTAATTTTCTTGCTTAAAGACTTGCTCAATGGTGCCTCACCTTTTTCTCCTCTTGCCTTCCTTGATTTCCTTTAACATTAGCCAAAAATTCCATTCAATAGGAATTCCAATTTATGGTTAGGTAAACGAAGAAATTTGATAATATTTTCTTCTAGAACACTATTCCACATTGTCTTAAGTTTCTAATGACTTCAAAATCATTAAATTTGGTTCAGTAATCTAAAAGTTATACCCCAAACAATTTTGGACTATTCTTATACTAAAACAATATTCTATGCTCAAATTCCATCCAAAAATTAATATTCCAAGAGATTGAATTGGAATTAATTTGTTCATAAAAATTGTATCCCTATGTCTCTAGTTTACTCTAAATTAAAAATCACTCCATTTGGATAACTATAGAAAAAGTTATACTTAAAATATCAAAACATGTTCAAGCTATGTAGGAAAAACTTCGCCGCGGTGAACCAAAAAGTTAGCCATGGTGAACTTTAATTTTCTTCAATGTTGGCTGCGACGAACCATGGAGACTTCGCCGTGGTGAACCAAAGAGTTGGCAACGATGAACTTTCACAAAAACTCAACTCTTCTCTAAAAAATTGTTCCAGATTCTCGCTCTTAACATCTTATACCTAACACATCTTATACAAAAATTATCCTTTCTACTTCATTTCCAACTTCATTTCAACTCAATATCATTCACAAAACCAATTCATAATCTATACTTGTTCATTAACCAAAAGGATTAAAACATTTTCATATACCATTCATCAATAATTTCCTACACACATTCAACTTCATTTTCGTTTTCATTTAACTTCTAACTATCACCAAACATGCATCATTCATCAAATCAAGAAGAATCATACTTATACTTACTTGATTTAGCTTCAAAGTATTCAAAATTTTTTGAGATCTTCAAAACCATAGCTTGATCTTCTTTTCTTTTCTCTCCTTCTCTTCTTCTCTCCCTAAAACACGTTTCCTCTCTTATTCAAAGCAATGCAACGTTTCTTATTCTCCTTCTTTTCTCCCATGATCTTCTCTTCTTCTTTCTTCTCTATGTTGTCCTTTCCTCTCTTTTCTTCTCTCCACGTTTTCTTCCTCTTCTTCTAGCTCAAGACACATTTTCTTGGCCTTCCAAGTATACCCCTCATTAGTCTTGCTCTCCTAATTTTGCCCTTCATTTTAAGTCTTATAGCCTTTTAACCTTAAGTGTCTTGCCAAAAATGCCCTTATATAATCTTACAACATTAATAGTTTAATTCCATCAATTTACCTATGTCATAAAATCCTACTAACCTTGTCATAACAAATTAACTCCAAAAATAATCTCATAAGGATCTGATAATTTATTTAAATCATGCTTATTCCTAAAAAAAAATTTAGGGACCAATATTTCTCCCCTTCTTAAAAGAATTTCGTCCTCGAAATTCTTATCTAATTAATCGAGAGGCAGGGGTATTGTTTCTTCACAGGATCCACCGTTTCCCAATATACCTTCATCACCGAATACTTTCTTCCAATTGACCATATTCGATAGACTTACCAGGTCTTTCTGTTCCTTATTCGATCATTCACTTTCTTAACTAGTTCCTTATTATGTTTCTCAAATTATTCACAAATTTCACTTCCTGTACTGAGATTACATCTATGTTAAATCATATCGATATTTCTTAACATACTCATATATATCACATTATGGATCTAAGACATATTTTATTAGTAGCACTAACTCATAATAATTTCGTACAGACCAATTCATATAGGGCTTAGCTAATCCTTTTTCCTAACCTGAGCGTCCCTTGTGCTTAATATAAGCACACCTTGGAAAAGTGATACTCTCAGAAACATTTAATCTTTTTCTTCATAGTTCACATCTCTTTAGTTTTAGTACATTTAACTCTTATGTCTATCTCACTGTATTCCATTTCTTTGACATGGATCCACCTAATTCATTCATCTTTCTTGAATCACTTAATTTCTAATAATGATCGATTTCACTTATCAACATAATCATCACAATACAAAAGCGAACGAATCTTCCTATCATTTGACTCCTCATACAATATTCCAATGAAATCACTATAATAATGATAGTGATGTTTAAATTCAATCAAAGTTGTATATTGATCTCATATTCCTATGAACTCCCACAAATATAAGCTTTAAGCATATCTTTGACAGTAAAGACTGTCGGCAATTTAAACATTCAATCACTTAATTTTACATTCTTAGCTGCTAAATGATGTTTCAACGTATCCCTACTAGGATGTAGAGCTTAAGTTACCATTTGTACTTTTCTAGCAATCTCTTTACTTTATCATCTTTATCGATTACACATACTTCTTATTTCAATCACAAAGTATCATTTTTTTTCCTATTCGAACTCAAAATTCATATTCATTTTTGATTTCTCAGTAAGATTGATTCACAATTTTTGAATCCTCAATTTGGGCTTTATTAGTGTGCAACTGATCTTAAATTTTCAGTGACTAATAGTACTTCATTTTGCCCAAAATTCAATTCAACAGTCTACGCTCTTGATTGCACTAGATTTGACAACCTCAATATCCAAATTTGTGATACACTGCTATTGAATTTTCTATTCAATGCATTTGATTACAACACTAGCTTTACCAGTATAGTACTCATTTATATTGTACCTATTAGATGCAAGTGGCTTTTATAGAGAAAAACTAACATGGATGGTAATGTAAATACGTACAAAGCGAGGTTAGTGGCTAAAGGTTACAAAAGAACAATGAATTAATTTTAATGAAATCTTTTTACCAGTAGCTATACTAAAATCCATAAGGATCTTATTGGCTATAGATGTATATCATGATTACGAAATCTGGCAGATGGATGTCAAAGGAACATTTCTTAATGGAAATTTGTTGGAGGATGTATGTGAAACAACCTGAAGGTTTTGAATCCATGAGATTTCCTAATCAAGTATGCAAGTTGCAAAAGTCCATTTATGGACTTAAGCAAGTGCCATAGAGTTAGAACATCTATTTATATGAGACAATTAAAGAATTCAATTTTATAAAAAATATGGATGAACTATGTGTCTATAAAAAGGATAGTGGGAGTCCAGTCATTTTCTTAATGATATATGTGGATGACATATTGCTGATTAGAAACGACAAACCTATGCTTCAGTCTATAAAGATTTGGTTATCATAGAACTTCTCCATGAAGGATATGGGAGAAGCAACCTACATTTTGGCACTAAAGATCTATAGAGATAGATTAAAAAGGTTACTTGGGTTATCCCAATCCACGTACATAGACAAAGTGATAAAGAGGTTAGCATGGAGATTCCAATAGGGGATATTTGCCCATATCATATGGGATTTCTCTTTCACAGAGAATGTGTCCAAAGACACAAGAGGAGAGAGATAAAGTCGATTGTAATCCACATGCTTCAACAATTGGATCAATCATGTATGTGATGCTATATATTAAACCAGATGTCTCCTATGCTTTCAGCATAATAAGTAGGTTTGAAGCCAATACAGGTGAGTGTCATTGGACAGATGTGAAAAACATCTTAAAGTTCCTGAGAAGACCTAAAGATTTGTTTGGTTTATGGAGGAGTTGAACTGAGAGTTTAAGGATATTTAGATTGCAATTTCCAGTCAGATCCCAATGATAGTAGATCATAGTTAGGGTACATCTTCACAATAAATAGTGGTTTGCTAAGTTGCAAGAGTTCCAAATAACCAACTACTGCAGATTCAACGACTGAGGTAGAGTACATTTCAATGTTATAGACGGTAAAGGAAGCGATTTGGATCAAAAAGTACATAATTGAACTTAGAGTGGTTCCTAGAATTGTTGAGTCTATAATATTGTACTGTGACAATAACAATGCTATTGCATAGGCAAAGAAACTAAGGTCTCATCAATGATCCAAACATATACTTAGGAAGTTTCACTTGGTGAGGGAGATAGTGGAGCAGAAAGATATAGTATTGGAGTGAGTTCCCACTGAAAAGAATCTTACAGATCCTCTTACTAAGCCATTGTCTTAAAAGAGACATGATTGACATATTAATGGATATGGTAAAAGATATATAGGCAATTGACTTTAGTGCAAGTAGGAGATTATTAATTTATGCCCTTGTAACCAATCATTTGGATGCAATTTGATGTATGAAATTATTTTTTAATTAATGAAAAGACATTCTTTATCTTTGTGTATTAAGTTAATTACATTTAATGTTTTAATGCTGAAGATAAAATCCCTAGAAAAATTATTGCGTAATTGAAATTATGATGAGATCAAAATTATGATATTTAATTTACATTTACATATTGTTCCTAAATGTTCTTAGTTGTAGTTTCATCAACACAGGATATTGTTGAAATGGTAAAGCTAGCACACATTACGTTTCTTTCTTATGAAGAAAATAATTAATCTCATAAATTAAAGTATGGAGATACTTAAACTAATGTGTAGGTGATAATTACTGAATAAGTCACTAAATTAACCCACCTATTAGTATCTCAAATAGAATATTACTTATGTGTTTATGGATTTCTTCATAATGATGGTTGTATATTTGATCCTTAGACTTGAGATTACTAAGGTATCACGTGCAGGAATTACTATATTTTGATGCTACTTATGAACCGTCCCAGGATAATTCAGTCGATAATTTTGGATACAGTATGAATTATAAAGGGATAGTTGAGTTAGTCAATAAAAGATTCATCACTCTAAAGTAATTGGAGAGAATATTCTACTGTTTTTGATTAGACATATAGAATTTTCTGTTTAGAGTGAATTGAACTTTGAAAAGACATTTTCAAATTTCAATTATGAATCAATTACTAATTTACAATAACGAACATGATTGGACAAAAAAAGTAAACACTATATCCATACTCTGTGCAATTGGAATGTTAGATGATGAAAGTATTAAATTATACATTATAACCATATATGGACATATTAAGTCAAACCACTTTGATATTCTTGATATTTGGGTGGTCATAACATATTATTAGATGTCAATCTTGATCTGTAATTATATATTATTTAATTGGAGAATTAAAGATAAATTAAAAATAATTAGAGAACTAAAGATAAATTAAAAATTGTTTTAATTTATCTGATTCTAATTGTGAATTAGAATTAGAATTCATAATCATTGTCAAGATATTAGGAACCTAATGGGTCACACATCAAAGATTAGTTTGTGAAGGAAAAATCAATTTTAATTATGTTAGACTTAATTATAAAGTTTGAGAAACTTTAGGGATCAAATATGAGACATTTGATTTTATAAAAATTAAATTAATTATAGTTAAAGTATGACTTTAATTATAATTAAGGAATTTAATTTTAATAAAAATTACAAAAATCCTAATGGTTTTTTCTATTAGTAGGAAGAAAATATTAGGGAACTAGCACTCTTATTTTCATTCCTCTCAAAAGATGTTGATAAGTTGTGGATACCGTTAGAGGCTAGATGATTGAACAGTTCATGGTTACCATGGTGAAAATTTTATCCAAAGATTTCAACGGGAAATGCAAATTAGGTATGATTTCTTACTTTACGATTTATGTTTTTATTCAAGTTATACAATTATCGAGATTCGATCGGAAATTGTAAAAATTTTGTTTTTCTCGACGTCTATGATTCAGTCATGGTTGGTTTTATACAATCAATATATATATATATATATATATGAATGTGTCAGTACAAACCTAAATTTACATTCTAAAATTCAAAAAATAGTTGGGCCATAGATGTTTCGTTGCTTATATCTACTTGTCACAATCTAATTGTTTTTCTTAATTCATATATGTGTGGGAGGACCACTCTTGTGACCAACTATAAACCACTTACCGTGCAACCAAAGGAGGTAGTGGTGGCGGAGAAAACAAAGGGAGAGCGACATGATGGAGATTTAAGCATCCAAACCATATTAGAGACCAACCAATACAAATCATATCAGAGACCAAATCTTGCTAGTTCTTAGGATATATGGCTCCAGGTACTTCATGTCTACATTTAGCCAAGCTACAGTTTACTCAAAGCTTTAATGAGTAACCTTTGCTTCAATTTTCTTGAAGTCTACATTCAAAATTCATTCAGTTTATGTTTCTGGTTGTCCATTGATCTGCTATTCTTCATATTCTTAGTGTCTTCTTATTCCATGGATATTAATTTCTACAGTGTTGTTTTTGTGTGTTAGATATGATGGAAATTTTAAGAAAGATAGTAACTAGATTCCATAGCTTTAAAGCATGTATAAACAATATAATTGAACATTACATGCTAAAGGTGTTGAAAGTTGATTGGAAGCCATGGTTCTCTACCACATAAAAATCTAAACACAACAGAAAATAGAATACCTGAGTTTCTTGAATCCAACTTACCAATTTCTTACACACACCATTACAATGTCATCAAAAAACCCCATACGACAAGCTAGAACACCCTTAAGAATACATCAATTAGGTTAAAGTAAACACATTATAGTGGACCATAAACCCAATGGGTAGGCTTAGGTGAAATTTATGAATGGATCCAACGGTCCATGGTAAGATTAGTAATATAATATCCATCCCATAAATGGCCCAAATGATACAAACACATTCTAAAGTTATGCTAGTTCATAATAATTAATTCAACATTCTCTCACTTGGACAACATAATCATAGCAAACCAAATATACACAATCAACACACCGATATGATGTATGAATCGTATATAATTAGATGGTATTAATCCAAAAGCATGACAATAGCATTAATATGAATTCATCATAAATCAATGTCATTAATTTGTCACTCATTAAGAATATAAAGTTACAATATGTCATAAATAGTGACAAAATATTCACAATATGCATGTACCATATAAAATTCAAACAATCCTCACAAAACATGCAAAAAACAAAGAAAACTCCTACTGAAACAATGAAAACTAGGCTCTTAACAGTCCCATATTAGAGACATATTCCACAAAAATACAAATAGGTAAGCTTTTAGTTAGTGGGTTTGCTAGCATGCTGCTCGTAAGCAATTACTCAATAGTAATCAAAGACTCTGCAACTTTCTCTTTAACAAAATAGAACTTAATGTCAATATGTTTAGAGTGAGAGGTGCTCCTAGTATTTTAAGAGAAAGATATAGCTACAAAATTGTCATAATATAATTTCAGTGACCTTGGTATAGAGTCCATAACTCCTAATGCTGAAATAAAGTTTTGCAACCATATTGCATGACAAGTAGTCTCATAATATGCAACATACTCTGACTCTATGGTCGATGAAGCTTTAAGTGTCTATTTGACACTTTTCCACGAAACAGCTCCTCCTGTCATCATAAAAATGTATCCAGAAGTGGATTTCTTATCATCCACACAACCTACATAATCAGAATCATTGAAGCAACTACTTCAAGACTATCAGTGTTCTGATACGTCAACATAAGATCCTTGGTACCTTGAAGATACCTTAATACCTTTTTAGTTGCTTTCCAGTGACTTTGTCTAGGATTGCTCAAGTATCTACCAAGCATACCTATAACAAAGGCAGTATTAAGACGTGTGCATACTTGAGCATACATCAAGCTACCAACAACTGAAGTATAAGGGACAGTTTTCATTTGACCTTTCTCAATATCATTTAAATGGCATTGAGCCTTGGATAACTTATCATCCTTCATAGTTGGAGCCTTTACAGAAGAACATGATTCCATATTAAACCTTTTCAAAATATGATTAATGTAAGTGCTTTGAGACAATCTGAGAACACCATTTGTTCTTTCATAAAGAATCTGTATACCTAAAACATATGAGGCCTCGCCAAGGTCCTTCATATCAAAATGATCAAATAATAATTGTTTTGTCTCAATCAACATGTTAGTTTCATTAGTAGCGAGCAAGATGTCATCAACATATTTAACTAGAAATATGTACTTACTCCCATTGATCTTCATATATATACATTGATTAACAATATTTTCTTTGAAACAGTTTCATCAAACTGTTACCAGTAACAATTTCATCAAACTTGATGTACCATTGCCTCAAATCTTGTTTCAACCCCGTATATTGACTTTTGGAGCTTACAAACCATGTTTTCTTTCCCAACAACCTCAAAACTAGTGCGTTGAGTCATGTAAACATCTTCCCTTAATTCTCCATTTAAGAAAGTTGTTTTCATATTCATTTGATTAAGTTCAAGATCAAAATAAGCCACAATTGCCATAATAATCCGTAAAGAATCTTTAGTAGAAACAGGAGAGAAGGTCTCTATATAATCAATACCTTCTCGTTGGCTATATCCCTTGGATACTAGCCTCACTTTATATCTCTCAACTTGACCTTTGGTATGATGTTTGGTTTTAAAAACCCATTTGCATCTAATAAGCTTACAACCTTTTGGCAATTCTACCAAGCTCCACATTTTATTTAGTTATATAGAATCTATCTCATCATTCATAACATACATCCAAAATTTGGACTGAGAACTAGATATGGCTTCTTTATAGGTAGTTGGATCTAAAAAGTCACTTATATCAAACTCACGTTCTTGTAGGTATACTAAATAATCACTTGATATTGCAGGTCTGCGAACTCTTTCTGATCTCTATAAGGACACATTTTTAGTGGCAATAACTGGTGCTACTTGCTCTATAGGATCATCTTGAATGACTATTGAATCTTGATCAACCATAGGGCTAATTGTTGGAGTGGAAGTGACAAGCACAGAAATAATGATTAGATGTTTTTTACACACAATTTCTCTAGACCTTTGGCTTATTCCTATATCATCCTCAAAATAAACAGCACAATTTGATTCAAGGACCTTGGTGGTATGAGATGGACAATAAAATATAGAGCCCTTTGATCCTACAAAATAATCAATAAAGTAGCCATTGATAGTCTTAGGATCAAGTTTCTTAGATTGTGGATTGTAGGGTCTCACTTCTGCTTTACAACTTATAAGGAGTTTTAGGAAAAAATTTACTGGGTACTTGATTCAAAATAGAAGTTGTAATTTTCAAAGCATCACCCCATAGATTCTCTAGCAAGGAAAAGTTTACTAACATACATTGTACCATGTCAAAAAGTGTGTGATTTCTCCTTTCTACAACTCCATTTTGTTGAGTTGTACCAAGCATTATGTATTGAGTATACCACAATCTTGTAAGTATCTTACAAAAGGTCTAGGATTATGTCTTGTCTCATCATATCTAATACTCACCATCTCTGTCCAAATGAACTACTTTGATCTTTTTCCCTTGTTAAAGTTCCACTTTTGCTTTAAATTCTTTAAAGGCTTCCAAATAATCAAACTTCTCGTGGATGGGTTCAACAAAACCATAATGGGAAAAATCATCAATGAAGGTTATAAAATATTTGTAACCACCCATAGCTGGAGGTGTAAAAGGCCCACAAATATCAGTATGAATTAACCCAAGTAGTTATTTGCATTTATCAACTTTTGTTTTTCTAACCTTCGCTGTTAACTTTTCTTTTTTGCAATCAACAGAAGTATGAAAATGTGAGAAATCAAGGTCCTGTAAAATCCCATCCTTTGTCAATCTTTCCATTATTTGCCTAGAATTATGGCCTAATCGCTTATGCTATAAAATAGAATATTTTTCATTTAACCGCAACCTTTTTATGGTAGCAACAGTATTAATGGCAAAAGAAGAAGTAATAAGAAGGGACAAATCTACTAAATCAACCTTGTAAAGATTACCACACAAAAATCCATTTCCAATCAAAGTAGAGTCACGGTACAAAGTCACTTTTCTAGATCCAAAATGAAAACTATAACCAGTTCTTTTAAAAACAAATATTGAAACTAAATTCCTCCTAATTGAAGGCATGTAAGTAACTTCATATAACTGCAAAAAATGTCCTGAGGTAAGTTGCGACTTAACTGTCCCCAAAAATCAACTTTGGTTCTTGTACCATCTCTTATGTATACATAACTACTCCACACTAATTGGTTTCCTTTTGTTTGTCATCTCCTTTCTTTTCCAAAGCCTTAAGCTTCCTGCAAAGTTTCTTGTGCCCAAACTTCTGGCAGTAATTACATTTTCCTTTGAAACCCTCAATCTTGGAAACATTTGAAGGTAAGACTGCTCCTTGTCCATTCCCTTTATTACTCGCATTTTTTTTTCTTGAAAGGCTTATTGTTATTGGTATTCTTTGGTAGAAACTTCCTTTTTTGGCAATTGTAATTTTGTTTTGTAACCATTGCCACACTTCTTGCCCTTCCCTTTTTCATGTCATCCTCCTCCTTTGCAAGAATAGTAGTCATATCCTCTATGGTCCATTGCTCTTTTTGAGCATTGTAGCTTGACCTAATGGAATCAAACTAAGATGGAAGAGACCATATAATAAACCACACAATATAGTCCTCATCGAGCTCCTTATCGATTACCTTAATCTTATGATAACAAGGCACAATTTTGTTGACATGCTCTCTAATCCCACTAATACCATCATAAATCATGGAATGCAAAGTGTTGAATAGTTCATTCTTTTCATTCTTGGAGAACTTCTTGTATTTCTTGTTGATGGACTCAAGAAATTCCTTGGCATTCTTAATTTTTGGATTGCTATCACGTAATATGATATCTCATGATCATCAAACAACACCGATTCGAGTACTCCCATTCATCATAAAGCTTCTTATCATTAAAAAAAGACTCATTATTAGGTTTAGGAGTAGAGTGTTCTCTTAAGGCCATATCTAGTTTCATAATAGTTAAGTTCATCATGAGAGATTCAAACCATTGCTTGTGATTAGTCCTATTAAGCTTCAAAATGGCAGAGAATAACACCATAAGAGAAACATTAATATGCATGTAACACAAGATCATGCTATTCGCTCTTTCTCCAACTTTCTAAAAAATGATCCATAAAAGTGATCATAGAATGCTAGAGTCCATTGAGCATTAAAAATAGACTCATTCACAAGCAAGAGCAATACATTAAATATCACAACCAAATGCATCAATCGACTATCACTAGGATAGTAAAATTGTGTCGATTCATAACATTTAATATATTCTCTTCACTAATCTAAGCATCCTACCAAACAATGAATTTATCGATAGGATAAATTCGTTGCTCATATGGATCTTAGCAAAAATTGATAAACTTAATATTCGAATGCCTAGACTTAAGAGAGGCAAGTTCATAAGTATACAATATTTAATTATATCCAGAACATTATAAAATATAACAAAATTTTATATTAAATAAAAATAACTAGTAAAAAAAACATAAAGTTATCCAAAATATGGCTAAGACATCATATAATTGGATAAAATATATAATTGTAATATTTAACAATGTATATATATATTTTAACATTGTCATTATTATTATTAATGGCAAAACTGCAAATAATATGAGAAGGCAAAATTGTAAATAAGCTGTCATGACAAAGCTAATAATATGAGATGACAGAATTGTACATAAGTTGTCATGGTAAAGCTGTAAATAATATGAGATGGTAAAATTGTAAATAAGGTGTCAGGGCAAAGCTGTAAATAATATAAGATGGTAGAATTGTAAATAAGTTGTTATGGCAAAGCTGTAAATAATTTGAGATGGTAAAATAGTTGAATTGTAAATGAGCTGTCATGGCAAAGCTATAAATAACATGAGACGGCAGAATTGTAAATAAGCTATCATGGTCAAGCTGTAAATAACATGAGATGGCATAATTATAAATAAGCTATCATTGCAAAGCTGTACATAACATGAGATGGCAGAATTGTAAATAAGCTCTCATGGCAAAGCTGTAAATAAGATGAGATGGCACAATTGTAAATAAGCTGTCATTGCAAAGTAGTAAATAAGATGGGATGGCAGAATTGTAAATAATCTGTCATGGCAATGCTGTAAATAACATGAGATGGTAGAATTGTAAATAAGCTATCATGGCAAAGCTGTAAATAACATGAGATGGTAGAATTGTAAATTAGCTATCATGGCAAAGCTATAAATAACATGAGATGGCATAATTGTAAATAAGCTCTCATGGCAAAGCTGTAAATAACATGATATGGCAGAATTGTAAATAAGCTCTCATGGCAAAGCTGTAAATAAGATGAGATGGCAGAATTGTAAATAAGCTGTCATGGGAAAGCAGTAAATAAGATGGGATGGTAGAATTGTAAATAAGCTGTCATGGCAATGTTGTAAATAACATGAGATGGTAGAATTGTAAATAAGCTATCAAGGCAAAGTTGTAAATAAGATGAGATGGCAGAATTGTAAATAAGCTGTCATGGCAAAGCTGTAAATAACATGAGATGGAAGAATTGTAAATAAGCTCTCATGGCAAAGTTGTAGATAACATAAGATGGCAGAATTGCAAATAAGCTGTCATGGCAAAGCTCCAAATAAATTGAGATGGTAGAATTGTAATAAGATGTCATGGCAAAGCTGTAAATAATATGACATGGCAGAATTGTAAATAAGCTGTCATAGCAAAGCTGTAAATAATATGAGATGACAGAATTGTAAATAAGCTATCATGGCAAAGTTGTAAATAATATAAGATGGCAGAATTGTAAATAAAGTGTCATGGCAAAGCTGTAAATAATATGAGATGGCACAATTGTAAATAAGTTGTCATGGAAAAGTTGTAAAAAAAATGAGATGACACAATTGTAAATAAGCTGTCATGGCAAAGTTGTAAATAATATGAGATGGCAGAATTGTAAATAAGCTATCATAGCAAAGCAGTAAATAATATGAGATGACAGAATTGTAAATAAGCTGTCATGGCAAAGTTGTAAATAATGAAATGGCAGAATTGTAAATAAGCTGTCATGGTAAAGTTGTAAATAATGAGATGCCAGAATTGTGAATAAGCTGTCATGGCAAAGCTGTAAATAATGAGATGCTAGAATTGTAAATAAGCTGTCATGGCAAAGCTGTAAATAATGAGATGCTAGAATTATAAATAAGCTATCATGGCAAAGCTGTAAGTAATATGAGATAGCAAAATTGTAAATAAGTTGTTATGGCAAAGTTGTAAATAATATGAGATGGCAGAATTGTAAATAAGCTTTCATGGCAAAGCTATAAATAATGAGATGGCAGAATTGTAAATAAGCTATTATGGCAAAGTTGTAAATAATATGAGATAGCAGAATTGCAAATAAACTGTCATGGCAAAATTGTAAATAAGATGGGATGGTAGAATTGTAAATAAGATATCATGACAAAGTTGTAAATAATATGAGATGGCAGAATTGTAAAGAAGCTGGCATGGCAAAGTTGTAAATAACATGAGATGATAGAGTTGTAAATAAACTGTCATGGCAAAGCTGTAAATAACATTAGATGGCATAATTGTAAATATGATGAGATGATAGAATTGTAAATAAGTTGTCTTGGCAAAGCTGTAAATAATATGGGATAGTAGAATTGTAAATATGCTGTCATGGCAAAGCTGTAAATAATACATCTTAACCTCCGAATGGGTCAAACGAACCATGGATTATCCATGGCTCGACCCAACTATATCTAACCATTGGGAAAGCCGTTTTCAACGATTTTAGAGGGATTTTGCTCCTTTTCCACTGTAAGATCTATTTTAACAAAAATCTCACTCAAAAGGAGATATGAGAACCAAAGGTTTTAGCCATGAATGGTATTACGAAAAACTCACTTGTTTTAACAATTTTTGTTAAAAAAGCTTGCCTAAAACACATGTTAATGTGTATATAAACAACATATGATGTTTTTATGCTTAGAAAAACAACATACCCATTGTTAATAAGAGTTTTAAAAAATGGGCATAAAATAATACGAAAATTAATATATATATTAATATATATACACACAAACACACGAATGAAGAACGAAAATAACAATTTCAAAACTCATGGGTTTGACTTTGATACCATTTGATGGAAATTTTAAGAAAGATAGTAACTAGATTCCATAGCTTTGAAGCATGTATAAACAATATAATTGAACATTACCTGCTAAAGGTGTTGAAAGTTGATTAGAAGCCATGGTTCTCTACCACACAAAAATCCAAACATAACAGAAAATAGAATACCTAGGCTTGTTGAATCCAACTCACCAATTTCTTACACACACCACTACAATGCCATCAAAAAACCCCACATGACAAGCTAGAAGAACACCCTCAAGAATACATCAATTAAGTTAAAGCAAACACATTCTAGTGAACCATAAACCTAATGGGTAGGCTTAGGTGAAATTTATGAATAGATCCAAGGGCCCATGGTAAGATTAGTAATATAATGTCCATCCCATAAATGGCCCAAATGATACAAACACATACCAAAATTATGCTAGTTCATAACAATTAATTCAACAAGATATTATCTATTGCAAGCAACACACAACATTAATACAAATTAAACAAAACAGTTCCCATCTCTAAACTCGAAAAATAAAAAACAAAAAAACTATGGTGAAATATAATCTATTATTTTAAACGCCACAAACATAGTAAAAAGAAACTCACTCATTTGTTGTTTTAAAATAATTTGAATTTGATGAAACATAGTCCTTTACTATCTTAATATAAAACAAAATCATGATAAAAGGATTGTTATAAATTTAACAACTATAATTCCGTTTAAGCATTAAACATAGGATTTTCTCTTATACAAATATTTATTATTAGTTATATTAGTCATTTTGATATGATTAAATTCTACTCGATAAAAGATGCTAGTAAGAAAATCATTTCTTTATGCTAATTACAATAATCCCTTTTGAATATCAAAAGAATCATTTTTTATATATTAAACCCATTGGTGCGTCCAATATTTATTTATCAATATCCCAGGTAATTCCTTCTTGATCTTATCCAATGACGGATTAAATCACTTATGATGAGTATATGTTTGAATAATGACTATTGGTAATTGAAACAATTTTTTAAACCTATTAAATATAACTTTATGTTAAAAAAATATTAAATTAAGTAAGAAGAAAGATAGGTTTTGTGTGTTTTGAAATCTGCAAAGAATATAACTGGAGAAAGGAATGAAATTGTGAAAATTCTAATAGTGAACTAGGACCAAAATGGAAAAGTTCAACTCGCTAGAAGTTTTTTCTTCTTTAATTTTGATAAAAACAAGACCATAGAACAAGGAGAAGGTGATTGTTGTAGCCTGAGGCGACTAATTACAAATCATTGGCAGATTAGGGGTTGACAATGTAACATCCCATTATCCCATGTTAGGAGCTAGAATCCTAGAATAGAGAATATGAGAGTATATTGAGAAATTAAATTTCATGCTCATTCATAATTAAGTATACACATACATGTGAATAATTATTTTTGACACATTAAAATAATTGTACATGCATTCATTGACATTTTCTGGGTATAGTTGATTTATAAAAGTGATTATATTGAGAATTGTGGTTTAAATGTGTTAAAAAATGATTTGGTGTTAATACTTATTATTTCGGAATTTTTGGTAAATTTTAAAAAATTTTCGAAAATTTGGAGTATTTTGGACTAGGAAAAAATACATAAATAAGAGACAAATAGAATTGTGTCATGTGGCAGCCTTATATGTTTGACAAATGGCCCACATGCATTGGTGACATGTGTCAATATGTTATTAACCCATGTAGGTATATGTTGAGTCGAAAATTTCTGCAGCTCTCAGTGGTCTTCACTGAAAACACCGACACCAAATCTTCATCATTGAAATATCTATTTTTGATTCTCACATTTATGTTATACCTGACAAAGAAAGCATTTTAGTTCAGCCATTGTTTTGCTTCTCCTTGTTCTTGTTTTCTTCCCCATCCACCGAAACCTATTCTTCACTCTGGAAATTTGTTTGAATCAAGTAAATGACGTTTTAAGTTTTACTGAGTACTATAAATTATTGTTTGATGATGGTTTAATGTTTGTAAATGGATTCATGCATGAGTTGTGTAAGAAGAGTAGTTTCGGTGATAGCAAGAATGAGTTAAATGAAAATTTTATGAAATAGGAATTATGCAGAAAGTGTATCAAGAATTGTGAGAATCTGAGTTTAATGGGAATTTTTGATGTAGACAACTGCAGAAAAGTATGAAATAGGTTTTGTTTTGGATGATAATCGATTATACAAAAAATGCGAAAAATGACAAAAACTGTAGAAAATGTTGAATGTCAGTATATGAGTTTTGTTTTTGATGTTAATGTTTAATCTTAAATTTTTAGTTGTTTTTAGAGTAAGTTGAATTGAAATGGGAGTAGAAATGTAGAGATTTTAGAAAAGATGATTTATGCATAAGATGTGTTAGTTGTAAAAGGGTAGGAGTGAGAAAGCTGGAAAAAAATGAAAAGAGAGAAGAAAACCTGTGTTTTGTGAATCTGGAGAGGAAAAGAGGGATTGCATCATTGCGATATTGAATGCATAGTTAACAGTCGAACATCCTTCATTCTTTTTGCTATAACTTCTTCTTCCGACCTCCAAATGACATGAGATTTGAACAAAAAAACTCATAACACATTTTTTATCTTCACCAAAATTTATAGCCATCTGACTTAATTTGGAACAGATTGATTGATGAGTTTAGGATGAAATTGTTAAGGTGTGCTGGAATTGAATAACTGGAATGTTTTTACTGAACATACTTCGGTATTTTGGCTATATTTTGATCTGTAATTTTTCAAATGAGATGATTCTTCATTTAAATTGAACTAGAGACATTTGGATACAAAATTTAAAAAGAAATTGAAATTGAATTTTGTTCTTAAGGTTCTTGAAATTTAGCTTGAAAATCAGTCTTGGCTTAGGCTGTAGCACTACCCGTGATAGAAATCATGTCCTGCTGTTATCGAATAAACTGTATTGATGTAAGATGAATCAGACAAAGTTGTCTTCACAAAATTTGTATCTTATTCTCTTATCTTTCAATTGGTATAAATTTTGTAATTTTTGGATATTGTAATTTAGAGATATGGGTTGTACAACTTTGTGTGCATGATCATGCACTAGCCAAAATTTCAAATGTACTTAGTCTATAGTATTTTGAGTATAACTTATAGAATAATGAACCAAATTGTATGATCTTAGTGTCATTAGAAACTTAATACATAGGAGAACAATTTTGTAGTAGGAAGTGTTACTAAATTACTCCATTTTCCTTATCAGAATGATCATGTAAAGTGGATCTGAAAGTTTGTAAAAAAATATGGAATGGTCAATTAGGTTATGAAATTAGTTTCAAGTTGTTTTATTATGGTCCAAACCCCTAGTACAAATTAACTTATATGAGTTTTGATATATGAATGATATTGTGACAAGAATAATGATAAGATACCTATGATTGTCATTGAACATGCATTGCACATATTTCATATACATAGATGTGCATAAATGAATACGTATACAATTGTGCAAAATTGTGATATATGTAAATGTGTTTTGCATTTTATAGAGGAGCATTTAGAGCGTCGTCATCCAGACATTGCCGAGGATTCAAGGTAATAGTTTTTGGAGCAATTTGTGAGTAACCTAAGATGGTCTCACTTTGATTTGTTCTATTCGATATTAAATTGAATTGATTTGTAATGTATATATACTAAATTCCGGACATGAAAAGTTCGAGGTGATTGATGTATGAATAAAACAATGGAAGTGCTAGTTGAATGTGAATATGAATGTGACTGACTACTTTTTTCTCACTTAAATGTTGAATTTTGGACTAAAAGTCCGATGACAAATGTGAATGAGAAAGAATGTGAATGTGACTGAATGAGCATAATGATTGAATTTATGGAATGCATTTCATTCCAATGCATGAAATACAAAGGCAGTTATAACTGATATCACTAGTAAAAAAAGAGAGCTTAAAGCTCAGGAATTAGTGGGAAGAGTCTAAGGCTCAATGTGTACAATGAGCCTCGTATCCCTAACGCATAAGGGACAGTATGAAAGAGCCCGGTATCCACAATGAATACAGGACAGTGAAAAAGGCACATAGTCACAACAACGTAATAAATGAATTTGAGTCTCACAAAGATTGCAGTCACATATGCTATGAATAAATTGAATGATTGCATTGTTTTTAGGACTTTTCTTGTATGAATATGTGATAATTTATCGATGATTGTGTTCTGCAAAATTGTAGCAAAATGATGAATTGTATGGATTTGTGTTTGAAATGTGACATCTGTAAACAAAGTGTTTCATGATATTACTTGATGATAATCAACTTTATGTGAGTCTTATGATAACATGAATTATTGTGTTGTCTGACAAGAGTGAATCATCGAGGATGGTTATCCAATTGAGTTTGCAAAACTCACCAAAATTGCAATGTTGATAATTTCAGGTTTGAGAAAGCGACAACTTAGTTGCTAAGATTGTATAGAAGAAATTTTGTACCATTTTTAGATACAAGTTATGGCTCAAAGGTCGGTCAGCTGGGACTGAAGGATTATTTTTTAGTTTTTGGTTAATTCCTCTTGTATGCAGCATAATGTGCAGACTGAAAAGTGAGCGTTGATAGGTTGATAATGTATAAATAGGAATGATGGATCTAATGCTACATTGTAAATTATGGTTTCTGAAATGAAATGAGGACATTTTGGATTTTTTATAATGTGTTATTTTTGATTTTGTTTATGATGCCAAGTGATATAGTGAAGGTAAAATAGTTAACACACCAATTCTGTCGGGCATGTGCATATGTAACCGTATGGTGCACATACATGTGTTGGGTGAGATTAGGGTGTTACAGTTAGTGGTATCAGAGCATAGTTGGCATCTATAGGAGTATGTAGGAATGTTAGGCCTAAAATTTTGTGAAAATTTCAGATGGTAATTGAAGTTATTGTTTATTATAGGTCATCCGGCATTGGTGATCAAGCAAAACACTCAGCTAACCTAGGATTAGGAAGAGCTAGTAGAGAGTCGTCTATGTCTTGATTTTAGGGAATGCTCCAAGAATTTTTGAGAGAAGGGAAAGGAGGTACTATAAACTGTGAAAGCAGGGGACTATGGTCTTCTATAGAAGTACAGACCCTGCAGAGGCTGAGGGATGGCTAGAGAGAATAGAGATTGTCTTTCATCAGATGAATTGTGAGTCTACGAGAGATTTGATTATACTGTTTCTTTATTGAAAGGCCCAGCTTACCAGTGGTAGAAAACTGTTCTAGGCAGTACCACTGGGCCTTATAGTTTAAGATGGGAAGACGTCCTGAGAGTCTTCAAGGGGAATGATATGCCCAAAATCTACATCGAAAGAAAGAAGAAGGAATTTTTGGATCTGAAGCAGGGTAGTTTGTTTGTTGCAGAGTATGAGGTTAAATTCAATAAGTTGATGGCATATGCTACTGCCTTGATTCCTACTGAGGAAGACAAGTGTAGGAGATTTAAGGATGGAATGAACATAGAGATTCGGATGAGGTTAGCTATTTCTAACCTGGGTAGTTTTACGAAACTACGAGCTGCCTCGATCAGCATTAAGCAATTATTGAAGGACAGTTAGACTGAGAATAGATCAGAGTCTAGACAGAAGAGGCCCAGTGAATCTCAGGGCAGTTTTGGTAGAAGATTCAACAAGCGTCAAAATCGGGCCTTTAAACCGCCGACTGAATCAAGATAGTCAGGATTTAAACAGAGAAGTAGTTTTGGTCAGTCTAGTGACAATAGAGGTGCAGTGTTGGGTCAATTGTCAATTTGTAAGCATTGTGGGAAGAAGCATAGTGATGAATACTGGAAGTTGACAGGATCCTACCTTCGGTGTGACTCACTTGATTATCAAATCAGAGACTATTATATGGTGTTTGGAGCACAGTCTGGTAGGAGAGGAAGTATGGTGACAAAAGTTATGGTTCAGTAGAACCGAGCCAGTAAGTCTGGATAGAGAGGTTGTGGTAGAGGTAGGATGAGTTATAGGAGTCCTTTTTTCAGGACTGAGGTATAGAGCAATTGACTACAGTCTTAAGCCAGAGTTTATGCCATGACTAGACAGGAGTCTCAGGATTCTCCGGATGTCATTACAGGTGTGCTGCTTATTTTTTATTATGAGGTTTTTGCATTGCTAGATCCTGGATCTACGCACTCTTTTATTGCACCGTATATAGCATCTAGGCTGCAGTGTGATAGAGAGTTATTAAGTTATGGATTAGACATGAGTACACCGATAGGTAATACCATCGTGATAAGGAAAGGCTGTAAGAGATATTTGATTTAAATTGATTAGGCAGAGATAGAAGCAGACTTGATTATATTACACTTAAAGAGGATAGATGTTATCCTGGGCATGGATTGGCTCACTATCCATAGGGCCATCATGAACTGCTATACGAAGGAAGTAATATTAAAATCTCCTAATTAGGTCAGAGTAGTTTTTAGAGGTATTAGTCAGGCAGTGCCAACCAGACTGATCTCATTCATGAGTGCGTTGAGGTTGATGCATACAAGCTGTGAGGCTTATCTAGCCCACGTTATTGATACTCGAGCTGAGCAAAATGTGTAGGACGTTCCTGTTGTTAAGGAATTACTAGATGTGTTTCCTGCAAAGTTACTTGGCTTACCTCCAGATCAGGAAATAGAGTTTACAATTGATTTAGTTCTAGGTGCTGCTCTAATATCTATTCCCCTATATAGGATGGCACTTATGGCACTGAAGGAATTAAAGCCTCAGTTATAGGAGTTGTTGGATAAGGGATTTATTAGACCCAGTGTTTCACCCTGGGGAGCTCCAGTTTTATTTGTAAAGAAGAAGGATAGAACGTTAAGACTGTGCATCGATTATAGGCAACTGAATCGGGTCATAGTGAAGAACAATTACCTATTGCCTAGAATCGATGATTTGTTTGACCAGTTGCAGGGAGCTCAAGTGTTGACTAAGTTAGATTTGAGGTCTGGATATTATCAAGTAAAGATAGCAGAGGCTGATGTACCAAAGAGTGCTTTCAAGAGTAAGTATAGACATTATGAGTTTTTAGTAATGCCGTTTGGGTTAATTAATGCCCCAGCTGCATTTATGGCATTGATGAATAAGGTGTTTCAGCCCTACCTGGATCGCTTTGTGATAGTGTTTATCGATGAAATTTTGGTATATTTGAAGAATAGAGAAGAGCATGTCAAACATTTGAGAGTAATACTACAGATTATGAGGGAGAAACAACTATATGCCAAATTCAGTAAATGTGATTTTTGGCTAAGTCAAGTGGTGTTTTTAGGTCATATAGTAAATGGGCAAGGTATTCAGATGGATCCAATGAAGATAGAGGTAGTAATGAAATGGGAGGCTTCGAGAAATGTGTTTGAGATTCGAAGTTTCCTAGGTTTGGCCGGATACTACCGGAGGTTTGTCGAGGAGTTTTCTTTAATTTCAGGCCCTCTAACTAAACTTCCGAGGAAGAATGTAGCATTCAGATGGAATAACGAGTGTTAGAGAAGTTTTGAAGCACTGAAAAATTGGTTGAATATAGCGTTGGTGTTGACTATTCCAACAGGAACTGGTGGTTATGTAGTATACGGTGATGCTTCGCATCAAGGACTAGGATGTGTATTGATGCAGTATGGCAAGGTGATAGCCTATGCATCGAGACAAATAAGGTCTCACAAGATGAACTATCTGGTATATGATTTAGAGCTTGCAGTAGTAGTCTTTGCTATAAAGATATAGAGACATTATCTATATTGCGAGACATTCTAGATATACACTGATCATAAGAGCTTGAGATATCTGCTGAGTCTGAAATAGTTGAACATGAGACAAAGAAGATGTATTGAGTTGTTAAAAGATTATGACTGCACGACTGAGTATCATCTGGGGAAAGCTAATATAGTGGCAGATGTATTGAGTTAGAAGTCAAATAATAGTGTAGCTCAGGTTCAGTTATTAAGGTTACCAAGCTTGCTTTAATTAAGAACTTTGAGTATGGAGTTGAATCTAGAGCATAATGAAGCATTGATAGCCACACTAAAATTGAGACCGATTTTACATAATCAAATCTAAAAAGTATAGAGTAAAGATCCTGAAATGGTGAAACTGATTAAGAAAATTAAGATGAATCTAGATTCTGAGTTTGAATTGAGAGATGAAACATTGTGGTTAAGATTGAGATTGTGTATGCCTAAGGTGGATGAGTTGAGACATGAAATTTTAGAGGAGGCTCATGTAGCAACATATGCTATGCATCCTGACACTGCCAAGGTGTATAACACGCTGACGTAACATTTCTGGTAGCTAGGGATGAAGAAGCAAGTAGCTGGCTATGCAACTAAATGTTTAACTTGCCAGCAGATTAGAACTGAGCATCAGGCTCTAGCTGGAAAGCTTCATTTGTTGCCTATTTTGGAGTGAAAATAGGAACAAATCACTATGGATTTTATTATGGGATTGCCTAAGACTCTGAAGTAAAATGATGCAATATAGGTTGTAGTAGACTGATTAACTAAGTCGGTCCATTTCTTACTAGTGAGAGAGAATAATTCACTAGATCAGTTAGCCCGGAGGTACGTGAATGAAGTGGTTAGACTGCATGGGGTTTCAGTGTCCATTGTATCAGACAGGGACCTCATATTCACTTTAAGATTTTGGAAGAGCTTGCAGTCAGCTATGAGTACGAAGTTAAACTTTAGTATTTCGTTTCATTCTCAAATAGATGGACAGAGTGAGAGAACAATCAAGACTATTGAGGATATGCTCAAGGCATGTGTATTAGAGTTTCAAGGATCACGAGGTTAGTATGTGGCTTTGATTGAATTTGCCTATAATAATCAGTATCATAGTAGTATATATGGCTCCATACGAGGCATTGTACGACAAAAAGTGTCGTTCGCCTTTATATTGGGATGAAGAGGGCCTAAGAATTATCAATTGCCTAGAATTGATTCAGGATACTATTGTTGGGACTCCGCACTTGTGGTTCACGTGTCCAACATCCTAAGTGACATCTGAACGCGCGCTCCATAAAGGTGGCAATCCCCTACTAGGGCAAACATCAAAACAACACCCTACTCCTATTTCAGGACAGATTTATTTGAGAAAACCTTAATCTTATTGCACCTATCTTGAGGTAACTTGCATAACTGTCATTTGGGGTAACGGATTAATGGAGCAGACGGTAGCATCAGACGACTTGTTGGGCTCTCGAAGCCCAACTCGGAAAACTTAAACGAAAAACAAAGGCGGGTCAAAAAGCGAAAGAACAGATAACAAAGCGAAACGAAAGGCGGACAAAGCGGGTCACAAAACGAAAGGAATCGGAATCACGTGCGGAACTAAAAG
>JAOQMP010067931.1:0-23524 GCA_027563575.1 Erythroxylum pedicellare | reverse complement strand
CTGTCCTTGGTAGTGCTACAACCTAAGCCAAGACTCAATTTCATGCCAAATTTTGAAAATCTTAGAGATAGAATTAAAATTCAACTTCTTCAATAAAGTTGTAGAATTATGTCTCTAGTTTAAGCTGAATGAAGAAGCAACTCATTTGGAGATCCAAAGTTCAAGTTATAATCGAAATACCAAAGCAAATTCAGTGAAAACACATATTTCATTGTTTCTTTTAGATTTTTCCCCAAAACAGACTTTCGAATCAATGTTACACAGTCATTTTGACAATGAAAATGAAGGATTTAGGCCAAACATTCTTCTACAAATTTGTTCCTTTATGTCTTAAGTTTCTATTTGCACCAATGTTATGCAATTTGGTTCAATATTTTGAAAATTATCCCCAAATGACTACAAACTGTTCACAAACAGTGACAAAATCCAGATACTCAACTTCAAGCCAACTTTTGACACACTTAGTGACAGATGGTGTCCTCGGTGATAAACAACAAAGAGAAACTTTTGTGAAGAAGAAGACTTTTGGTGAAAGCAAGGAGAGGGCTATAGAAACATTTCTCCTAATGCCTAGGTGTCTCTCTTTAAGGCTTGACATATGTCACTCTTGCATGTAGCCCATTTGTCATCAATGTAAGGCTACCACTTATTGCTTAGTGATTTGTCCAAATGTCAAACATTCATTGATCTATTTGTCACTCTATAATTTGTCTCTTAATTTCTTTATTTTTGTTAATCTAAATTACCTCAAAATTTCAATAACTTTCTAAAACATCCTAAATGTCTCCAAAAATGCAGAATTAATAATAATACACACCAATTTAATAATCAAAGACAATTAATCCATAATTCACCAAAATTTCGAAATACCCGAAATATTACCAAAATCGCCAAATCACATTTTATTCGCGTTAACAACTCAATTATACCCGAAATGTCATGAATGCATGCACAATATTGGTATGAGTCCAAAAATGTATATGCACAAATAAGCAAAAACTCAATTATGCCAAGCATACCATGCATTGAAATTCCTTAATATTCTAACCCCTAATATGGGGCGTTATAGGTTCGATAAGGAGTTACACAAGAAACTCATCTCCTTCAGCCACGATGAACCTTAGAAAGATCATTTAGGGGTAACAACGACGGTCAAGAGATCGCAAAATGTGTTCTACTGAAAGGGAATGAGTAAAGATTTGAGGAACTATGTAAAAATAAGTGTAACCTACTAGAAAAGTAAGTACAATAATATGAAATATCTCAGGAAGTTACTACCAACTCTTATATCAAATGGTTGCTAGAAGTTGATAAGCATGGACTTCGTAGAAGGCCTTCCACCCATGTAGGAAAGAACATAAGTGATGGTGATGGTGGATTGCTTTAGTGAGCATAATTATTTCATACCCATTAAATATCTGATCATAGTAGTAGATGTGGACCGATTATTTCTCGATCATATCTTCAAGTTACGTGGAATGTATAAGAGTATTGTGGGTGACAAATACCCACTTTTCTTTCTAGAGGGAGTTTTTCAAGTTATAAAGGGATTCTCATTCAGATAGATAAACTGAAGCGATGAAATATACGTTGGAGACACATATGAGGTGTTTCTATGATGATGCTCCAATAAGATGAGTGGAGTAGGTTTTCTTGGCTGAATGATATTATAACACTATATCTCATATGACTAATGATTCCACACCATTTGAATTATTGTATGGGTATCTTCACTCGTCTATGTACTTTACTTCATAAGAGGCTCTCGAAACTTAATGGTCGACTAGATAATGAAAGACAAAGACATAACATTAGCTTTAGCTAAATTCCATATCCAAAGGGCGCAAAAATATATAAAGAAGCACGTAGATCACAAAACGACTATTCGAGAGTTTAAAGTGTGAGACCTTATGTTCCTCAATCTTTGACCATACAGATAATAGTCACTATAAATAAGGACCCATTAGAAGTTATCACTTCTGCACTATGGTCCATATTCCATTATGGAAAAAAGGGGGTTAGTCGCCTACAAGCTAGCATTACTTGAATGATCAACCATTTACCCAACCTTTCATATGTCTCAATTAAAGAAGTGCATTGCAGAAGGAACACATATCTTTGTTGAGTTACTAACAATGGCACATTGTAATAACAAACATACTAAAGTCGTTATGAATTATCAAATTGTGAAACATCACAATTGACCTATGACGCAAGAATTATTATAGTGGACTGGTCGTTCATTAGAGGAGGCTACATAGGAATCTCTATTTGAGCTACATAATCGAAACCTTGAAGTCAATCTTGTATACAAGGTTTTCGAAGGGGCAAATATTGTTACCAGAGAAGAAATCATGCAAAATGTAGGAACTATAACCCATAGCAACATAAGGGAAACGTTATTGTTTAGACTCTACATGATGATACCTTTAAATGATGTATTTTTGTTCTTTGTAGTTTGTTATCGACAACGTTGTACATAGTCATAGGAGAAAAGCTCACGAGTTTAAATCATGACGTAAGTACTATTACAGTGGAATGGCCAATCATTGTGGGAGTCTCTATTTAAGTTACAAAATCACAAACCTGATGCCAACCTCATGGACAAGGTTTTCAAAGGGAGAGGTATTGTTACCAAAGAAGAAACTATGCAGAAGGTGAGAATCACAACCCGTAGTAATAAGAGGAAATCATGGTCATTTAGACTCTACATGATGATATCCTTAAAATGATATAGTTTCGTTCTTTACAGTTTGTTATCGACGATGTTGTACATGATCATAAGGGAAAGGCTCACAAGTCTATACCATGCAACAACCCGACATTTTTTTCAAAATTAAATAACAATTATCCTTAACTCTCTCTCTCTTTTCTAATTCTCTCTAATTTCCTCTTGCAACCATCCCTCTATATTAACGCGCACCACGGAAGGACTAACGTCGATGTGATGATGTTTTTAATGGATATTTTTGTTTGATGGGTTTTGACCTAGAGGAACTAAGAAGGATAACAATTTCAAATTCAACAATAAAAAAAATAAGGATACTTAAGGTTTGATTTCTACGACACCTCTTGGAAACTCGTTCCAAGCAATCCAATGATCAAAATAAAACCAAGAGAAACGAACAATCAACACGCCACAATTTTAAACCAATTGATAAGTGAAAGATGGTTCGAAAAGTAACAAGAACAAGAGAATAAGGTTTTCTCCCTATTGAAGCCGACGACTTTTCCACAATTCTGATCTAACTAAATTATAAAACCCTAAAACATAAGTATTTATACCTAGGTTAAATAATAAAAAGTTGGGCTAAAAATACATGGAAGTCCAAAATAAAACGAAGTCCAAAAATTAAATAAATAGGTCTGATTCGTGTCTTCAAGCTCCAAGTGTATCCAGTCCAAGGATTTGAGTTAAATAGATTAGTTTGAGCTCAATTTCATTAAACTCTCCTCCAATAAGCTCGAAGTTCACCATCTTCTCAAGATAAAAGCCCACATACGTACAAAGAGCCTCTTTAAATCTCTTGGTATTAGCTTTAGTAATGGACCATTCTGGTATGGTTAGCTCTCTGCCTGGCCTTGCTCAGTTGTTCATGGTCCCGCTTACATCAGGAGGTATAAGTGTGAGCTCTAATATAGATGTCAAATTATTGAGAATGGAAACAATGAATTATAATATACCTATATATAAAATGTTTTTGTTGATCTAACTGTCATCTATTCTATTAATGAAATTAAATAATGATTAACAATCCTTAGACGTGAGTCTTTTTGTTATTATATGGATACTAAGTTACTTAAATGGTAGTTTCTCAAGTTCTAGACCAAAAATGGTCGAAATTTAATCAAATAACTTTGGATTACATGATGAAAAATAGGTCAAAATTTAATCGGATAGCTTTGGATTATATGATGAAAATAGGTATAAATCTTGTTGTTGGCGATTGCTAGCCCTAATATATCATTAAACTTCTATATAATTATTATCAGGGTCCTTAAAAACTTTGCATAAGCAGCATACAGGAGAATTACATCATTTGTAAATGAGTAGCGATGTATCTTTATCATTTTGCATTTATAATACTACTTGAAGGATCCCATATTATTGATGTCCTTGTCAATTAGCTTTCATAGAGCTTCTATAAAAATTATGAATAGATAAGAGGATAAGGGATCCCTTTTCCTTAGCCCTTTTTCTTTATTGAATAATTGTGTTAGATCTCTATTTACCAAAATGTTATAGGATGTTGTTGTGATATATAGCTCTATCCATTTGAAGAATTGTTTTGGATATCCTAGAACCTATATTACATTAAGGATGAATTCCTATTTAACATTATCAAATTCCTTGTGCATGTCTATTTTCATCACATAACTCTTTATTAATTTATTTCTATAGCAATCCTCACATTTCTTATATCAAAAGTATATTATCTCCTATATTCCTCCCTTGAATGAATGATACTTAAATTGAATTAATGATTGAGCTTAGGGTTACTTTCAATCTAGCTACTAAAATCTTAGAAATTCTCTAGTATATCACATTATAAAAAGATGTGGGTCTATAATCTTTTATGGTAAAAGGGTTAAGATTCTTATAAATAAGGCAAACAAAAGTTTTGTCCACTTACTTAAGCATTTTATGCTTTGAGGGATGTTCTAAGATTTCCTTTGAGACTAGACTTCCAACCAAATGCCATGTATTTTTTTAGAAAAATAGACATTGATTCGATTAGGCCTTACTGTATTATTTGGGTTCAAGTCATTGAGAGCCATGTCTATATGATCTCTATTGAATGGTCTGGGGAGCCATTTAGCTTGATTTGTATTAATTGAGCTAACTATGAATGTTTTAGATACTATAAAGAAGAAACACCATTAGCAGATCTACCTAATGTATTCTTGAAGTTATTGTAGAAAATCTTCTTCAAGTCAGATTGTTTATTTTCAGTCATACCGTTAGTATATGGAAGTGTAACTATTTTATTAATTGTTTTTTCTTATTAGAATTACATTATAAAAGTATCTTGTATTTCTATCTCTAACCTTCCCTTGATTTTTTTTCTATTTCTAGAATGATGAGTTTGCTTGATTATAGTTTTAAAATGTTATGCTCTCTTTCAATTTTAAATTGTCATTGTTTGCATCTGCATAGAGATCTTTTAGCCTATTTTTAAAGTTTTCCTTTTTATTTGGATATTGCTTGTAGTGTTGCTAAATTTCCTTCTGTTCAATGCATTTATTTTTTCTTTAAGAGCTTATAGTTTCTTTATGATTTATAGGCTTCAAATCCATTTGCATTTGTTTCCAACCCTTTAGCTACTGCTTCTTTAAGTCCCTTTATATTGGTTAGATAATTCTTAAATCTAAAAGGGTCATTTATTTGACTTATTGTTGTAGAAATTTGAATCTTAATAACCAAGTAATTACAAGTGAGTTAGTTGCTAAACGTACCTTAGTCTTTAGGAATTAACTCATCTAATTAGCATTTAACATAACTTAAGTTTCTTTCGGATGAACTGTTTCTTTTATTGTTTATTTCTTTAAGTAAAATGATTTACTTTATAACGTAGACCATATGCTTCAATTTAGATGAGACAATTCCTAAATCCATTATTAAAGTGATTCAAGATTAAATTAGATCCTTCTGAGTTATGTGAGTATAAGGTGCTATTAGAATCTCCCAATATAAGCCAATGGATTGAAAGTTCTAAGAAAATTCTTTTAGGTTCATTCTATAGAGAATTCCATTATAACGTAAGAATAAAGATATAAACAATGGTGATATTGAGGATGGTTAAGCTTCTATTTAGATTAATTTTTAGATGAAATAATTAATCTGAGAATCTAGTATACATTATCTTTAATATCTTAAGGTCATATGCCACTGTAATTCTTCCATTATAATGGGATTAATGGTTTGCTAAAGCTACCCATGATTTTCTAAAAAATCATAGATTCCCTCTAAGCTTGCTTGCTTTTAGTTTTGTTTCTAGTAATTTAACTAAAATTGGCTTCTTTATGATTAAATAGTTAAAATTGTTACTTTTTAGGAAAATTTATATCCCTAACATTTCATGTGATTATTAAAATTAAGATGTGGTACAAGACTTAAAGCTTTTTTTAGCGTTACTTTTGGCTCTCCTTCTTGGTCATTTTTTATTTACTAATGAAAAATGACCCTTTGCTTTAACTCTTGATCTACAACAATTGAATCAATAGGTATGGCTTGAAATTGGTTGCATAATGGAATAGGAATTAGATCATGATTAATTAATGGAACTTTTTTTTGTAGATCATTAAAACAATTTGTTTCCTTTTGTTAGATCTCATATCCTTTTCCTAGTTAGTTTGTATAAGATTTTATTTATGTTTCTACAATTTTTGCTATTATATAACATAAATTTAGACTCCATTAAGTTCCCATCTTCATTTAATCTTTCGAGCCTAATTATTTCTAGTAAAACTTTATTTACCTCCACTTATAAGCAAATTTTAGTATGTCCTAGTCCATTTGTAAGCAAATTTTAGTATGTCCTATTCTCATCCATCTATATTAATCTTCCATTTGAACTAGCAAAGTATCTTATTCCATTAGCTAACCAATGTTTTAATGAAATACCCCGAAAGCGAGCCTAAATTGGAGCTAACCTCAAACTAGTTATATCAAATATTATCTCTAGTTTCCAATGTTACAATTGTAATGGCGTTCCATCAACATGCCAAAGAACTAGCTACAATACTTTCAAAGAGTTTACTTCATTATTTAACTTGAATAAGAAGAATTCTTCCTCATTTATAAATGTTTTTTTAGTTTGAATTTGTTCCACCAAGATTCTATCCACATCTTCATTGATGAATCAATAAAGTAACCAACTGTAGTGCCAGTCCATCTAAATCCTCTTACTTAATGTATCTCCAAAAGTGGTGAGACCATATGAGGATCTTCTCCTTTTTCTTGAGGGATGTATCTTAGTTTTTCTTGATGAGATTTTTCCCCTTCAACTTGAGACCTTATTCTTCTTGTTAAGCTCTAAGAGGGATCATGATCTTATCCTAGAGTTATTTTATAGTAAAGGTTGATGTGTGTTGAATAAACTTTAATTTTGGAATAATTTTGAGATCAATGTGCTTGTATTTTGATTTTTATAGTATTTGTTACTTAAAATGATTTATATTTTATTGCAAGTTTTAATTAAACCCTCAAAGGAAAATGATGAATTTATATAAGATTTAAGTCAATTTGGAGCAACTTTGGCATATTTAAAAACTTAAAACACGGTTGCAACATAGTAATGTGTTACTACCTATATTCAAATATGCCTTATTTTAGTTTTAAAAAAATATTTTTACCCATGTAACATTGACCTAATATGCCCTCTTGCTCAAGCCATGTTAAAATAGGTATTCTATTTCTCTAAGTATCTATAACATGCCCCTATGTTCAGCCCATGTTCATTAACATGAAGATAATACAGGCCTATTTTCATCTCCTTATTAGCAAATATTTACTACATAAAAGTTCTAAAATGGTAGGCGAAGTAATAAACAGCGTGAAAAGTCCAATACTAGGGTCATATTGCATTAAAAAAATTAGTTTCAAAAGGTTTTAAAAAGAAGCAACTAAAAACACAAGATAACTTCTTTTAGTAGATATGTTTAAGAGAAAATAATTCATCAACGGCTAATAAAAGCAGTTAAAGATCAAGAGAAAGAGAATCTTATAAGAAGAACAAGAAATCCATTAAGATTTAATAGCCATGAGGATGTTTTCTTCATCTTTTTTTATTTTTGTTAATTTTTTTCTTATTTTATTATGAACTAATTAGAGTATAGATCTTGGTGGGATAGATCCCAGGATTTGATGTATTGAATTAAGGCTTTGATTTAATGAAATATCTAGTTTTCTTGAAAAATTTTTATGTTTTTATATTATGTTAAATTGAAGAAACGAGAGTTAAAAACTCAATAATCAAATTTATACATTAAGATTGAGAGATAATTTATATCTTTAGATTATAACATGAATGATAAGTTTGAATAGGTTTCTTAAGTGACAACTATATGATCTTTCTATTTTCGGGTGAATGTTATCATAAATATTCATTAAGCAAATTAATGCATTTCTTTTGATTCGAAAAGATTTTGCTCAATCTAATTTAGGAACATAGATTGTACTGATCAAGAGAGAATATAGTCATAACTTAGAAATTCTTACTGTTCAAAGAAGCTAAAGTTGTTCATTAAGTAAGAGTGAAGTCAAAGCATAAAAAAGTTCCAGTGAAAATCTTACTTGGGTCTAGTTTATTCATTGATTATTTTAATCTTAATCATTAGTTTAATTTGGTGCCCTATAGATGTTTATTTATTTCCTTTGAATTAATAACTCATTTTGTTAGGTTGGATATTATAAGGATAGTCATTACTAGTTATCACAATCTCTATAGGATTGAAACTCAGTTTACTTATACTATACTTTAGAAAATGATAGGTACTCTCACTTGTGTTATTTCTTTAGTATTTTTCTATGCGTTTGTTTTTATTTATTCTTTTATACACGTCCACACTAATTTATTGGTGATGTTACTAAAGTCTATCATATTAAGAAAGTGATGTTTATTAGTATAATAATCTTTATTATTATTATTTTTATTTGTTTTATTTGAGAATAGTTTTTTAACTTTATAGTTATGGTTGTATTATAGGTCTAATTTGTTTAGTGTATAATTAGGATTAGTCCTAAGATGCCACTTGAGCTAGATCTATAAATCAAATGAACATTGCTCAGGAAGTTAATAGAGAAAAATGTATGAGCTCAAATACAATTACTAAGCACAATAGTGGGACAAGTAAATTAGAAAATAAGGGATTATTGTAGATTGTGTTAGTTAGGGTTGAATCCAACATTGTAAGGCCCAAACATGATTCAGATGATCCAGTAATTAGTACAGTAAAATAGATTGTTGAATGAAGATCCCAACACCCATATTGCCATTTTTTGGGAAATATAAATCCAGTGGACATTGCTCAGGAAGTTAATAGAGAAAAATTTATGAGGTCAAATACAATTACCAAGCACAATAGTGGGACAAGTAAATTGAAAAATACGGGATTATTGTATATCATGTTAGTTAGGGTTGAATCCAACATTGTAAGGCTAGGGTTGAAGTAAACAGTTTTGAAATAAAACCCAACATGATTCAGATGATCCAGTAGTTAGTACAGTAAAATAGATTGTTGAATGAAGATCCCAACAACCATATTGCCATTTTTTTAGGAAATATATGTCACATTCAAGCTAAATGGAGTCTTAGAACATCACATTAGATGGAGGTTATTCCCTTTCACATTAAGGGATCAAGTTAAGTCATGGATAAAATCACTACTTTTAGGGTCTATCACTACATCTAATAGGATAGTTAAGAAATTCTTGGTAAAGAACTTTCCTCTAGCTTGCACAACAAAGCTCATGAATGAAATTTTTTGTTTTCAAAAATCATTGGGTGAGACTTTATGCTACTTAGGAGAGATGGAAAGAGCAGCTAAGGAAGTTCCTATACTATGGTCTCAATTTGGGCATGCAAATATAGATATTCCATAGTAGGTTGAGTTAACTAAGTAGTTGATAGATGCATATTTAGGAGGGAACACCATCTTTAAGACCCCTGAAGAATTGTAAGAGCTTAAAGAGAACATTGTCATAAACAACTATCAATAAGGCAATATAAGACTGAAGGCAAGGACAAATGGCAACTAGAGTGTTAATATGGTCACGACATTAGAGGCAAAGCTAAAGGTCTAAGTAGAAAAATTAACAACATAAGTATGGCAACTAAACTAACAATAGTAGTGAGGTGAACATCTATGGTAGGGGACATCCTAATTATGAGCACTAAGTAACCTATACTAAGGCAGTAATTTAAATAGGATGAATTTGTCAGCAGTTAATCTTAGTATAACATTTGTAATGATATATATAATCCAAGATGGAGGAACCATCCAAATATCTCTTGGAGTAACCAAGAATAATAAAAAAATATGTCCACCTAAATTTAATTAAATAACTAATTCAATGCTTTAAAATCAATAAACATCCTTCCACAATTTGGAAGTGTAAATTAGCTAGCTTCCTAAACTTGTCTCTAAGAGGAAGAAAGGAATACTAACTAGAAGTATTGAGCCTAACTTAAGATATCAAGTGAAAAAGTTATTTTAAGGAGTGTAAAGGAGTTAATAGTTGAAAAAAAAGAGGCAAAAACAATCTCCAAAACTATTATATAAGAAATAAATAAAGAGGAAGAATGAAAGGAGAAGGATGAGGAGCTTAAGAAGAAAGCTATAAAAAGGTACAAATTGATAGTCCCATACCCGAGAAGACTTAAAAGAGATCGAAAGAAAGACTAGTTTGGTAAGTTTTTAAAGTTATTTAAACAAATTCATATTAGTATACCTTTTGTTGAAATTCTATTGTAGATGTTATGGTATGCCAAATTCTTAAAAAATTCCGTTTAAATAGGAAGAAACTTGAGAAAGTGTGAAAAATTAATTATGCTTTGCCATCTTACAAAATAAGCTACCTTAGAAAATACAAGATTCAGGGAGTTTTTCTTTACATTATCATATTAGTAGTTTGTCGATTAATAAGGAATTGTTAACCTTAGGGGTGAAGTTAATGCCTTATAACATGCTCAAGGAATTAGGATTAGTGAATAAAAACCTACTAGGATGAGCATTCCATTAGCTAATAGGTCGATCAAATATCCTAGATTTATTGTCGAGGATGTGTTGATCAAGATTGAAGTTTATGTTTCCTATTATCTTTGTGGTTTTGGATATAGGGGACAATATGGAGGTTCCTTTAATCTTATGAAGACACTTTCTAACTATTACTAAAGTTATTATAGATGTAAATGATAGGAGATTCATCTTAAGGGTAGAAGATGAGCAAATCATATTTAAGATATCATAAGCCATGAAATACACTCTTGATAAGGATGATAACTATTTTTATTTAGATACGATTAATGATGACATTTCATGTACCATATAAGAAGTCGTCTCAAAAGATCTATTAGAAATATGTATCATATAAGAAGAAGGTGAAAAAAAGTGTAGTTCTTCAGAGAGTATATGGTATCCCTAGAGACTAATAAGCCTATGCAAGAGGAAAACTTCAAGGAGATAGGAAGATGCAAGGAGAGGAGAGTAAAGGCATCCGTTGAGGAAATGCCAAATTTAGAGCTAAAAAGATTATCAGATCACTTAGAGTATGCCTTTTTAGTGGAAAACTAATATATTACCTCTTATAATTACAACGAATTTAAGCTAATATTAGAAAGAGAAGATTCTTAAGGTCTTAAAGAAGAATAAGAGGGTAATTGCATAGAAAATTTTCTAAAATGAAGGGAATTAGTCCCTCTTTTGTAAGTATAAAATACTTGTTGAAGATGAATTCAAGCTAGTTGTGTAATCTCAAATGTGGCTTAATCCAAACATGAAGGATGTTATAAAGGATGAGGTAATTAAACTACTAGATGAATGGGTTATTTACCTTTTTTTTTATAGTTCTTTATTGAGTCTTATACTGGTAGTGCCAAAGAAAGGAGGGATGGAAGTTGTTTCAAATGAAAACAACAAGTTGATTCCTATGAGAACTGTTATTGGATAAAGGGTGTGTATCAAATATAGAAAACTGAATGATGCTACATGTAAGGACCATTTTCCACTGCACTTCATTAATCAAATTCTATAATGACTATTTAGGAATATGTTTTATTATTTCATTGATTAACTATAAGTTTATTTACAAATTATAAAGACTAAGAGAAGGCTACATTTAGTATGTTTGCTTATTCTTATATGCCTTTTGGTTTAGGTAATATGCTTGCTATCATTTATAGCCTGTTTGGTTGAGGGTAATAGGTTTCTTGTTACCTATCTATTCCTAATTAGGTATTATATTGTTTGGTTGGAACAAAGCTAACAAAATAACTATTCCTAAGATTACCCATTCCCAGGTATGAGGGAATAGGTAAAGATCATATGACCTTGTCTTTACCTATTCCATGCACATCTAAAATAGGTAAACACATCTCTCTCACTTCTGGACAAGTTTGTCCCTCTCCTCCCACCGTCTCCACTCTCACGCTTTTCTCAGTCACTTCGTTCTTTGTTTTAGTCGTGATTCTCCGAGCAACTCACGACAGATTTCTAAGGTATGTTAAAGAAATCTTCTTTGTCCATCTATCTCTATCTCTGACTGTCTGCTCTATACAACGCATAAACCAATAATGGTAGTAGATATAGGTAAGATGGATGCGGAATTGGAAGATCTGAGATTCTCTCTTGGATCAACTCCACTCTTCAACTCAATCTCTTCAAAGTCGAAGAGATTTTTCTATACTTTGAGGCAAAATTCTAGTTGCTTCTAATCTTTACTCTTCTCGAAGAAATTGCTTGAGTTGTGACGAATTTCAGGCTTGCTTCGACACCGTCCACTGCCAGCTGATGGATGCTGTTCAGCCCAGAGTTATCCCGATGCATAAAGTCAACTTCGATGCCAAAAGCGAGTATGAGATGATCCAGAACTACAAGGTCCTTCAAGATGTCTTTAACAGCTAAAGATCACTAAGGTTAGTTCCAAAGAACTTTTCTATGAAATTCTGTTTTGGATTTGATTTTTGTGTTCTTTTTTGAAATTTATTTGTGGTTCCGTTGCAACATATTGAGGTGAATAAGCTCATTAAAGGAAGGCTGCTTGATAACTTGGAGTTCATTCAATAGTTGAAGCGGTACTGCAATACTGTTAATAGAGGATTGCTCAAGTAATTTTTAACCTCTGTTCCTCCTTTCTCGTTGCTAATTATACTAGATCTTTTATGACCTTCAATTCTTGATCATGGTTTATATTATATGTTTGGATATTGGTATTTTCCTTGAGCTTGTCGAGAAGGTTGTTACATTCAATCGAATCTTTTATTACAAAAGTTCTCTTTAAGAGTGTAACATATTTGTGTTGTTATATCTTTTATCTGTTGTTTGGCTAAAGCAAATGCTTTGCATTTATCTATTGTTTGGCCAATTCAAAGCAAATGCTTTGCTTATTTGGGTTGGATTAGTATCATCTTTTGTTGAAAAGAAACCTAGACTCTATGATATTGCTTAGGATCATAATTTTCTTGCCTTTTCAGTAAAATCTTTTAGTTGATAATTGTTTGTCTTGGTCAAGGAAGTTTTGTTGAGTATTGACTTGATTTCTAGTAGTATTTTCCTGACAATAGAGTTGTGTGTTCATTAGTGGATTATTATTAATTTTCATTACTATAATTGATACATGACATTGTGGCACGAGAAATTTCACTTTCCTATTTATCTTTTCTTTAGTTATAATCCACTGGAAAGGAGAGACGCTTGTAAAGGAGGTAAAGAAGCATGCAAGAAATGCCCTCCATCTCAGTGCTCAACTAAAGGGTCCACTGATCCTTCCAAAGCACCGTCCTCCCACAATGCACGGAGGAATGATGTGTCCTCAGTTAACCCTTCAAACTAATTTGTGAAGCCTTCTAAACCTCCTAGTCCTGTTTTTGCGTATGACAATTAGGTACAAATTATAGAAACAAAATTGATCTTGTTTAAAATATTAAATGTCTCAACAGAGTTGATGCGCAGATCACAAAATTGAAGATAAATGTTGATAGCCTTGAGAAGAAGAGAGAATTTTACTTCGCAAAGCTTAGATATATTGATATACTATGCCAGAGCCTTGAGATATAAAACCTAAGGTACTTGTATTCTTTTTAATGTTAAATCACCCAAGTAATCTAGGAATATGAGTAGATTGTCTATATGCAAATTAAGTTGAAGTTCATAACAAGTACTAGTCTGTGATCTAATTCTCTTTAAGGTTGTTGGAGCAATCAAAAGAATTATGTATGTTACTGATGATGATGCATCAGTGGTCACAGAAGCTAAAGCCATGGTCTCTCTTCAGTAGAAGGAAGTGGAAGCCTTAAGCTCTGCTGTCGAAGAGGTTTCTTGCCACACATTGAAGATTATATTGAAGTTTAAATATTCTGTCTAGTTATTTAAAATAGGTCTGAAGCTTATTTTCGTTCAATTAAATAACTTTTTAGTAATTTAAAGCCCTATGTTATATTTTATATTGTAATTGCGACTATATAATGAATACTAACATGAGTCAAACTAGGAAAAATTAACCACTGCAAAATATTAGAAAGTCATATGATAAAAAGAAAATTAATAATAATAAAGAATTTAATAATAATAATAATAATAATAATAATAATAATAATAATAATAATAATAATGATATTTTTTTTTTTTGTTAGTTATTCCTTTGTCATTCTAAGTTTATATTTTCAAACCAAACATTGGCATATAAATTCTTTAATAGTAAAACAAACAAAGTAAATACTCATTCCATTCTATTTCTTATCTATTTAAGTCATTGGACCAAACAGGCTGTGAGGACCTGAAAGTAGAGAAATACATTAGGCAAGTGTTGGGTTTGACGACTCGTCTCGGGTACAAGCAGATCACATTGGTCGTTTATTATTATTATTATTATTATTATTATTATTATTATTATTATTATTATTATTATTATTATTAGCTACTAGTTATATATCAAAATAATATTTTTATTATTTAGTCTAATAATTTTAAAAAATGGATTTATTATCACATAATCTTACTCTCGCACAATCTCGATTAATATCTATCTGATAGACATAACATAATTGTTAATATGCTCCATAGTGTTTGAAGTTTGATGATGAAATTAAGAAGATAATTATGTACATTGAATCTAATGTGCCACAAAAGATTTACCTAAAGCTCATAAAGGTGTCATTTTTTAATAATTGTACATTCTAACTAATCATTAATGAAAAAAATTACAAATTTTTTGTTTGTGGGTTACGTTCTCACCATTACTTCACAAAAAAGAAAAAAAAACTCAAAACTCGAATGAGAAAGATCAGAAAACCCGAAACCTAAACGCTAGATCATGATCTTCAATGGTTAAACTTCAAAGCAATGTACTAAACAGGAACCAAACAAACCAGATTCTCACAAAACACGTAAACCACAGAGACATAGAACTCAGTGAGGAGATTCGAAAATGTCATCAATTAGGATCTCGAAAACATAGCTGAAAGAGTGGGAGGAACCTCAATTTGAAGAAAATAGGTTGTTTTCAGTTGAGAAAGGGAGAGACATCGCCGAAATTGGAGTCAATTTTTCAACAAAGCAAGGGAATTTTCCAATGGAAGGTATAGAGAGAAAAAAAAAAAAGGAGGGGAGAAACAAATAGTGGATGAGAGAGAGAGTCGGTGGGTAAGGGAATGACTTAGAAAACCGAAAAAGAGCCAAAAAGAAGATAAATTTTAGTTTTATAGAGCAAAAGGAAACATAAAAATGGTGATATTTTATTTTATTATTGTTAATTATTTGTTTTTAAAGTTCTTTTCATAAATAAATTTTCTTTTTTAAAATGTTTCTAGAAATTAACGGTCATGAAGTACAATTGTGAAGACAATGGTACTTTTATTAATTTGTCCTTTTTTATTTATTAATAGTCAAAATGTAATACATGCTTAAAATATTTTTTATTTTTGAAATAGAGGGTATAATGAAATAAAGCAAAAAATGTAAGGTTTAATGTATATTAGTCAACAAAAGACAAAGGGTTTTTTTTGTCAAAAAAAATGCAATATGTACAATTGTGGTGATGTCATTATAATATATGGGTAAAAAAACTCTTTTTGAATTCTAAGCTCCTTTAACTGGTGGTCAAAGGGGTAATAAGTCCACTTCTAAAATAGAGGGGAGCATAACGTACCAAGAGATAAAACATAGGGGGTTAAATTTTTTTAGCCTTCCTAAGAATTTCTAATGATGATGTAATGACAATGTTTGGTTTCGAAACATAAATTTGAAATGACAAAGAAATAACTAACAAAAAGACCAAGTAATTATGAGAATTCCTTAAGGATATTTTTGTCCAACATATCCTCAATTTTATTCCCAACCACTTAGAATAGACTTGGAATAGATAAAGATAATGGAGGTGATGAGTTTACTTATTCTCCAAACTTAAGAAATAAGTAAACTATTCGATTATATATTTTTTATGTTTTCTTCAACCAAACATGAGAATAACCTATTATTAGGAATATATCAAGAATGGAATGGTTATTCCAATCAACCAAACACCTTGTAAGTTGCATTAGTAGAAATCTTTATAGACTTAATTTGCATCAGTTGCGGAGTTAGAATTAATGGATTTTTAACTGTAAAATATTTTATTTTATTTTTATGCATAACTTTTTTATTCTTAATGTTGATAGATATATTGGTTTTAATGAAAGTATAAAAATTAAATTACTAATAGATTATAATTTCTTTAAAAAGATAAAGAAAGAACAACAGCAAGAAAGAGCATCTTAGCAAAAGAAATGTTCGATGGAGAAAAGGGAGATGCATTAGGGGAAAAAGAGCGTAAATATTGGGTTTATTCATTTCATAAAAATATATTGCAAATAAAAAATTAATTGAAATAAGGTTACATGAAACCAAGAAAAGGACATGCATTAAAATTTATTTAAAATTATGGGCAAAGTAGTAAAAGTAACAAGATAAGTTCTAATTAAATACTAATTGAATCTAAATAAGATCTAATATTTCATATCGGTCCCTATTTATTAAATATCTCATATTTAATCTTAAATTCTCTAAAACATTACAATAAAATCTAACTTGATTAAATTTTTTTATCTCTTTAACTACCTTTTCCTACATGACCTAATGTTCAAATTGCCATATTGTACCAATAAAAAATAGTATAGTAATCTTTAATACCATACTGATACATAATATTGGTCAGTATTCCCAACACCTGTCTAATACATACCAATTTGCAAATTTAGAGAAGTTTTTAGGACTAAATTGAAAAACAATCCTAAACTCTTCTAACCCTAGCAGTAACTGCCCCGTCCCATGCCCTCCCTCTGTTCTCTCTGTCTCACTCACAATCTCTCATTATCTCATAAACAAGTGACCGTTGCTCACTAGATCTCGTCACTCCGTCCAATCTCCAGTTCCTGTTGTCATAATAGCTCCCCTTCCATCGTCACAAATAAAGTAGCTCCTAATAGCCAGCTTAGATCTGCCATCACAAATATGCTCGCAACTATACTCAGTCCTAGATATGTCCATCATATAACTCCTCCCTTGCCAGTGGCCCAACTTTTGCCTTCTAAAATCCAGATCCGTCACTAGTCCATTGACTTCAGTGGTCCACTCATTAGCTCTAAGGTTTAATCCCTACCTGCTTATACCTTATTGCTTAATTATTTATGATAAAATTTTCGGACTTACAACATCAATAACATTTATCAACTTTGAGAGTCCGAAAGACCAAGACCCATGTGAATATTGAAACTAAATCCGTACACATGTGAATACCTTTTTGCATTGAAAATATGTAGAGGAATTAGTAATGTCAAGAAGAGCACGTCAAGTGTCGCGCCTCTATCGATATCCACACTCTTGCGAGAATGAACAACCCCTTCTGATATGCGAACACTACTTTTTGAGACCTCTCTCTCTCTCTATCTCTAGCAGAGGATGTCTCCTTTTAGGGTTTTTAAGCAGATGATGTTCTTCAGTCTTCAAGGGACATCTCCTTTTAAGGTTTTTAAGCAGATGATGTTCTTTAGTCTTCAAGTCATACTATATATCCATACATATAATAAAACCCTAAAGCCCAAAGCGTAAGGCACGAAGCCCAAATCCGATTAAGGCCTAATGAATGTTTAGTCTGTATGGTGTGCGACCATGTAGGCTTATTTAATATTAACAGGAGGCTCAAACTTCTCTTAGGCACACAAGTTATAAGTGGTCTCTAACAAGACAAAATAACTACCCAATATTAAATAAGGGCGAAATACGACACTACCTGAATCATAAGTGATCAATTAAAGTAAATTCTATAATTGGTTTGTGGGGTGTACACAAACAATCTCCCACTTGCACAAGAACCTCCAGTTGTCTCATTATATCTCAATTGAGCATAAGGTAGGAAATAGTGTCATCCTTATTAGGCTCAATCATGTTTCTCGATTTCTGAGTTAGACTGTGAAACAAATGACTGACATTCATCTTGTTTATGCACGACCATGCAACTTTTCAGTCTTAAGTCATCAAAGGCCCAGAAATATCTTTCTCCCTTTATATGGGGGAGATAAATTCCATCTTGTTCATCCACGTTCCTTTGTATGATTCATAGCATGCTCGAGCATTGCTTTTATAATCACCTTTTATAGTTGACGTTTGACGATGTCAAAACAAGCTAATCCACATATAAAAAAACGTGACGAACTCAAGTCAAAGGACTATATTCATCAGTTATGATGAGAACCACTTATGACTCTTACATAACAATCCTTGAAGTGTTCTCATAGAGGGTTGGTCCAATTGCATATTCTCCAACATGCATCCATATGATTAACATAATATCTCTATATTAAAGACCCATGAAATATGGTCATCTATTAATCAACATGCTAGTCTTGACAGTCATTATTATCCCTTACATTAATGTCATTAACTAAGGATCTTTTAGAATAACTGTATCCATATTACAATAGGGTCTCATGATCAAGTCACGCACTTAATGGACAATTGTGACATACACATTATTCATGGGATTATAATTCAAAATTATTTATAACTCTATTAAAAATGAACACAACAAACAATAACTGGGCATTACTAATGGATTATCCAAAAACATGTCACAAAATTACAATCTTGTATGATCACATATCCAAAAGTATAATACCTAATGCTCTAGTATGACGATCATACTTAGCTTGTGGGAGAGGCTTAGTCAATAGATCATCTACATTAAGATTTATTGATACTTTGCACACCTTCACATCACCTCTTTTAGCAATATGTCGAATAAGGTGAAAACGCTTGAGTATGTGTTTAGTCTTTTGATGAGATTTTGGTTCCTTATCTTAGCTAATGGCTCCATTATTATCACAATAAAGATCCACTAGATTCACAAAGCTAGGAACCATACCAAGTTCAATGATGAACTTTCTAACCCAAACAACCTCATTTGTTGCTTCTGAAGTAGCAGTGTACTCAGCTTCTGTTGTTGAATCAACAATTGTTTCCTTCTTAGAACTCTTCCTACATATTGCTCCACCATTTAGGCTGAATAAAAATCCTGACTTTGATTGGAAGTCATCTTTATCTTATTGGAAGCTGGCATTAATGTAACCATTTACAATGAGCTCTTCCTCACCTCCATAGATCAAAATCATATCTTTCATTCTTCTTATGTACTTAAGAATGTTTTTAATAACTATCCAGTGGCTTTCACCTAGATCTGACTAATATCTACTTGTCATGCTCAAAGAATATGCAACATTCGTATGAGTACACAATATGATATATACGATGGATCCTATAGTAGATGCATATGGGATCTTACTCCTGCGATTTTGCTCATCTAATGTTGAAGGGAACTGAGCCTTGCTCAAAACTATGGCATGTGACATAGGTAAGAAGCCTTTCTTAGATTCTTGCATATTGAATCTTTACAAAAAATTATCGATATAAGTGCTTTGACTTAGTCTAATAAGCCTTCTTGATCTATCTCTATTGATCCTAATACCTAGGATGCAGGCTACCTCGCCCACATCGTTCATTGAAAAACAACTTCCTAACTAAACTTTCACTGATTGAACCATAGGAATGTCATTTCTAATGAGCAGTATGTCATCTACATACAAGACTAAGAAAACAATTGTCCTCCCATTAGTCTTCTTGTAAGCACAAAGTTCTTCATTTTTTTAGGAAACCAAACTCTTTGACTGCCTTATTAAAATGAAGATTCCAACTCCAAGAAGCTTTCTTTAATCTATAAATGGATCGCTGAAGCTTACATACTTTCCTAACATTTATAGGAAATGTGAAAACTTCAGGCTATTTCATATACATGTCCTCTTCTAGATTCCCATTAAGGAAAGTTGTTTTCACATCCATTTGCCAAATCTCATAATCATAGGATACAATAATTGCTAGGAGGATGCGAATGGATTTAAGCATCGCAACTGGGGAATATGTCTCATTATAGTTAATACCATGAAGTTGTTTGAAACCCTTAGCTACCAATTGTGCTTTGTACACATGTACATTTACATCCACGTAAACTTTCATCTTGAAAACTACTTACACTCAATGAATTTTACACCATTAGGTGGGTCAACCAAAACCCATACTTTGTTTTGGTACATGGATTCCATTTTGCATTCCATGGCTTGAAGATATTTATCAGAGTTAGGGCCCATCATTGCTTCCTTGTAGGATGTAGGTTCATCATCCTCTATTAGTAATAAATGATGATGTTTAGTCACCATAAAACCATATCTTATGGGCTCATGATGGAACCTTTCAGACCTACATGGGGCTGGTGTCACTTATGTGGTTTTTACAATATTTTGTAGATCAAAATGAGGCTCCTCTTGTGTTAGAGCATTCTCCTGTATATACTTTAATCCCACTAGTTCCTTTAGAAAGAAATTCTCTTTCTAGAAAGACACCATTTCGAGCAACAAACACTTTGTTCTCGGTGGGATTATAAAAGCATTATCCTTTAGTTTCCTTAAGATACCCCACAAAAAAGCATTTATCGAATTTAGGTCCAAGTTTTTCAGATGTTAACCTTTCTTGTCCACGTACCAACTTTTATTTAATGTAAACACAGGGGTTTCAAGAGTATATCCCCAAAAGGACAATAGAAGATTTACATGACTCATTATAGATCGAACCATATCCAATAATGTTCGATTCCTCCTTCCAGACACACCATTCCATTGTGGTGTTCTAGGTGGAGTGAGTTATGAAACAATTCCACACTCTTTGAGATGGTCATCAAATTCTCGACTCAAATATTCACCTCCTTAATCTGATTGAAGGGCTTTAATTATCTTGCCAATTTGGTTTTGTACTTTATTTTGAAATTCCTTGAACTTTTCAAAGGATTTAGATTTATGTTTCATCAAATAAACATAACCATATCTACTGAGGTCATCAGTAAATGTAATGAAGAAATGAAAACCTCCTTTAGCAATAGAATTTAATGCTCTACATATATCAATATGTATGACTGCTAATAAATCACTAGCCCTTTGATTATGTCCAATAAAAGGCACTTTAGTCATTTTTGCTAATAAACAAGATTCCCATGTCTCATATGATTCAAAATCAAAAGAATTTAAAATTCCATTATTATGGAGCTTATGTATGCGATTCTCATTTATATGTCCGAAATGATAAAACAAGTCTTTCTAAATTTGAAACATAAAGCCCATTCTCTAATTGAGCATTACCATAAAATATATCATTACGAGAAAATGAACAACAATTGATCTTAATCGTAAAACAAAAACCTTCCATGTCCCAAAATGAAATAGAGACAATATTCCTACTTATAGCAAGTACATGGTAGCAATTATTGAGTTCTAAAATCATTCCTGAAGAAAAAGATAAATGAAATATCCTTACAGCTAAAGTAGCAACTCTTGCTCCATTGCCTACGCATAGGTCCACTTCACTCTTTGCCAAAGTTCTACTATTTTGTACTCCCTGCACATTCACACAAATGTGAGAACCACAACCAATATCCAATACCTAAGATGTAGGACTAGAAGTAGCAACATTTACTTCTATAATATAAATGCCTGAAGTAAAAGCATTACCCTTCTTCTTCTTCTTCAAATCTTCCAAATATTTTTTGCAGTTTCTCTTCCAGTGACCCTCCTCATTACAATAATGGCAAAGATCATCATTAGAAGGACCAGCCTTAGTCTTTGGGTTAGGATTGGGTTTGTTCCAACCCTTGCTCTTGCCCTTGCATTTACCATTGTCTTATTTCTTAAATCTGTTCCCCTTTTGGACCATAAAGACCTTAGGGTTAGGGTCCTTCTTAATGTTCTTCTTAGCAGTTTTAAGCATCCCATACAACTCAGTCAAAGATTTATTTAAATTATGCATATTATAGTTCATAACAAAAGTATCATAATCATCTGGCAGAGACTAAAGGACGATGTTAGTAGCCAACTATTGGCTTATAGGAAATCCCAATCTTTCCAAGTTCTCAACAAGGCCTATCATCTCAATGACATGTGGGTTAACTGGGCTCCTTGTACCAGCTTGCACTCCAAAAGAGACTTTATAGTTTGATATCTCTCATTTCGTGCTTGTTCCTGAAGCAGATTTTTCAAGCTTGTAATCATCTCATAGGCTTCCACATTTTCAAACTACTTTTGTAAGTCTGTGTTCATAGTTGCCAACATGAGACAGCCAGCATTGACAGCATCATCCTCATGTTTCTTACAAGCATTCCTTTCAGTAAAGGGAGTAGTGGAAAGAGGTGCCCTTTTAGGGACTAGCTTTTCAAGGACACAATCCTTCTTTTCTTGTTTAAAAACAATTCTCAAGTTTCTATAGCAGTCTAGAAAGTTTGAATCATTCAACTTGTCCTTATCAAGTACATACCACAGTGGAAAACTTAATGAAGAGTTGGCAGTCATTACTATCTACAATAAAGATGCATAAAGTTTTAATGACATGTTCATTAATAAAAACTCAATTCTTAACAATTAAGAATCTCCTATTATACCCATATAGCAAATGTTCCTCATAATGAGTATAATGGTTCAAGACCCAAATTTTACTAAGACCCAAGTAAGTTTTAGCTCATTGCTTGAATCTTAGTTACTTAGGTAAGTGTTGAATGCAAAACACAGTAATAGTCTTACGCTTAAGACTATAACTATCTAGGTCGTACTTGTAGTTGAAAGCAAATATCGATCCTATGAAGATTATGCTTAGGCACCACTTAATTTAGGTTGTTCTTTGTTTAAGAAATCTTTTCAATCGAATTTAAAAATATAAGTAAAATAAAGAGAAATTAAAAGTAACAGGGAACAACTCAGCCGAACTAAAATCATAAACTAAAACTTGGAGAAAATTAAGATTAAACATTAGGACTTGTCATTATCCCTATTTGCTCCCCTTTAATTAATTGATTCAATTTATACTTGGCCCAAGATTTCCTAAAATTCTAGCTACCTTCTTTCAAGGTGTAACTAAATGTCACTAGTTAAATAAATTAGAAATAACTTTGGGATCTCTTGATGTGCAAAGCATTTCCTAAACATTCAACTAGATACGAAGCCATCTTATTGGCAGTGTATTGTTGTTCTATTAAAATCTCTTCTTATTAAGTCAATAATTAACATAGATTACTAAGCTCACTATAGCGCCCCCTTACCGCATGGTACACACCGGGATGCCCGCCGGTCATTCCAATACATATCCTAAGATAAGGGTGAGCTATGAATAATCACTACAATCACTTCACATGGCATCATAATAAAACATCAATATTCAAATCACAATCTTTTTGAAACCAAATTTT
>JAOQMP010067881.1:0-23566 GCA_027563575.1 Erythroxylum pedicellare | reverse complement strand
AGTTATACATCTGATTTTTTTTTAATTTGCTTATACAAATAAAAGCAAAACTTGATTCTTGAATAGCAGAGAATGAGAAAATAATTAATTTAACGTATACCTTGCTTACAATGTAGGTTTCTAACTATCTCATTACAAAAGGAGGAAAAAAAAGATAAAATATCTTGCTCATATTATGGAACAACAGCTTATGTACTGGTACATGGTTATTGACAATTCCATTGAATACCTACTTTTCCTTTCAAACTTGGAAACAAACAAGGTTTCATAACTTTCTCAAGCGCAATCTTGATGTTTGACTTTGAAGTTATGTGTGCGTGAGTCTTGAATTATGTTTGACAACTTGTCCTATCTAAGATAATGCGTTTTACTCGCGCCATCCCCCAAGCCTTGTTCTTGTACTAGAAATACTTATGAAGAGAAAGAAATAAACACCTAAAAAAGCCTAAATACAATTAAACACCAAACAGTAGTGTAACTATTATTCAGAAAGAGAATAAACCTCAAACTTGCACACGATTGAAGTTCTCCCTTTTTTATGTATGGATACTTATAAAATGAAACTCAAAATACAAATAGGAATGACATACTTATATATGAGAAATACCTCATTTGTGAGGATAATACTACAAATTAAAATATATCCGTTGAGGATAATACTATAAATTAAAATATATCTATTCATTGTCGCTAGGCTTATTGCATGATCAAAAATTTGGAGATTTTAGTAGATGATGTTGCTTTAGGTTCTTGAGCTAGGGTCAACTATCCTTTCGGGTTGGAATTTTAGTTGTCTATAAACGTTATCAGGGCTCCATATTTTTTTAAATCTTGGGCAAAAAGTCTCTAAAGATAAAGTTAGACTCATATAACAACAACAAAATTTCAGTAGATAGGACTAACCCAACTTCTACTTCGACTATGCCCTAATTATCACTATTAATCCTTCTACTTCAACCACCATGGTTGATCATTTGAACCAACCATCATTCTCCCTCTCAGTCTGTTGGATCCCATTTCCAGGGCCCAATTATTCGGAATCATAAGACTAGAGCGTATTATCCTGAAGGGTTATTTCAATGGAATCTCCTTAGCCATCATCGGTTCATCCAATTCTCATAACATCTCAAACCACAAGGAGGAGAGCCCACTCCAGTCAGACAGCCGAATCAACACTTCACTTCTTCAGAATAATTGTAGCTATGTCTCTAGTTTATTCTGAAATAATAATCATCTCATTCAGAGCTTTACAGGTCAAGATATGATTAAAATACCGAAATATGTTCAGTAAAACAACTAATTCATGCTCTTCCAATCGATTTCCCTCACTTTCTCTCCATCAATATGTTTCAAATCAACACCAATGGATACAAATTCTTATGGAGAGATAGGAAAATGTCATAGGAATCTATTGGTTTAAGAATCATTTCATTTGGGGATCAGATGATGAAGTTATGGCAAATAGAATCAAACATGGTTATGTCCTCAATCATATTGTACCTATCTTAGGACAATTTGCATAACTTTTACTAGAGATATCGAATTAAGGTTATTTTAGGACAGTTTCGAAGAGAACTTTGAGATCTACAACTTTTATGAAGATTCAAACGAGATATTTTCCCATATAGTGGGTCAAAGTCATGAATTTCTAAAAGTGTATAGTGTATGTCCGTTTAACGGACATACACTTCTACCTAGCGAACATACACGGGATCTGGAGCATTTTCCAGACCCATAAAGGTCTATTAAACAGACATACACCTCTACCTAACAAACATACATGGGGTCTAGAGCATTTTCTAGACCCATAAAGGTTTGTTTAATGAACCTAATGTTAGTTTAAAAGAAATGGACTAGTTTGGGGGTATTTTTAGACTTGAGAAGGTTAGCTTAACAGACCTAGAGTCTGTCTAACGGACATTAGTGATACAAAACTCCCTCTAAGGCATCTCCAATAGTTCCTACGTCCATTCTATCATCTCTACCACTCATAATCTCCCCAAATTCACCTCTTCTAATAAAATATCACTTCACATCAATTCAACTACCAAGTTTATTTCGCTAAACTCTCTATTCTCAACTCAAATGATTCATCACGTACAACGAATTCTCATTAGTACTATAGCTATTTTGTGTAAACATCCTACAGAGCATCCCACTTATAATGATGATATCTCTTAATTTTGATATACAAAAATTTCATATCTTATATCATTGGAAAGCTAGAAAGATAGTCTTACAACTTTCAAGAAGATAACTTTGCCTAATTCAGCCTAGATTATTAAAGGTTTTTTTTGAAGTCGGAGCACAATTTCTACAATTATTAAAGGATTGAAAAAAATGCAATATACCAACTTTAAGAATCACAAGCAAAACATAATCATATTTCATTATTGTCATGACAAAAGAACTTCTTCAATACTCAATCTTATTGCTAAAACAAAATAGAGTTTGAATGTAGCTTTAGTTACATATCCATACTCCATCATTAGCTTAATACAAAATACATAGGGATGCTTATGATCGATATGCTGCTAAAGCTACTCAAAAGTTATCAAACTTAGTACGAAAATGCTAACTATCTCGGAGTTTGTCCAATTGGCTTGCAAGGATCGCTAACCTTCTCGATCTGCACATGAGGAGTGAAAATGATGAGGTAAGCTGCGAACCTCAGTGGCTTATACATTTATAGCCATCAGTAACGAGCCACACATTTAAGCATATGTACATATATATCTAGTAGTTCAATACTCAACAATTCAAACTCACAACTCATAGTTAACAAGATGTCATCACCCAGAACATATCATGTAATTATCCATTAAAGCAGAACACTTAATTATGCATCATACTTAACAAATCAATGATGAAATGCATAACAAATGGCTCGAGAGTTTCGTGGAACGAAATGCACAAACTGAAGTTTACACCGTGAACAAAACGAGTCCAATTCTTCGAATCTCATGTGCCTCAAGCGGGCAGATGAGAAAAGGCTATAGGTCAATGTGCACGTGACTAATGAAACAGGTTCCTCTCTTGTTCAATCACAAGCAAATTTATGCTCAATTCAATCAATCATAAATTCATGTTCTCATGCTTCTTTTACTTTTTCTTCTTTTCATTTGCGCAAAATGTCATAACCCTTTTCAAGGTATAACGTAGTCATAATTCATCATCCATTCTCAAACATTCATAACAATTCAAATTCAAGCAATTTGCACATACACACACATAGGCAAGAATTTACCCAATCACACAATAACTATACATACATTACCCACCTATTACGCTTGAAAATCCAAGCTCAAGAGTGCCTTTCCTCTTGCTCTTAAGTAATGTTTTCTTGATTCCTTAAAACAACAAACTTTTCATTCAACCCAAATTCAAATGAAAATTTATAAAACTTCAAAAATAAAAAATGTTAAAATTTATCTTGAACCTAACCTACCCATTGTTCATCTAAGCTAGAAAAACCAAAACCCTAGCTTAGAAATAAAAAAATCAAGATGGTTTTATCTTTCTCTTCTTTCTTCCTTCATTCCTAACACAAACCCTAGTCTCTATTTAATCCCTTTTTGAACTTAGCAATAAGAAAGATGAAGACTTACCTCTAGCAAGATGATTTCCTCTTCTTTCTTCATCCTTCCAAGCTTCCCACGATTTTCCTTCTTCTCTTCTTTACGCTTTTTCTTTTCTCTCTTTTGCTTCTCACGACACTACTCTCTTCTTCTTCTAAATTGAAGACTACATTCCATTCTAATCTTCCAAAAATACCCCTCTTCTCTGTTCTCATTCTAATTTTACCCTTCTTTAATTAATCTAAAGAATACTTACCCTAAGCCATTAATCTAATACCTTAACTATACTTTAATTTAATTCTAACTCTTCATTTTAATTTATAATTTTCACTTTCTACTTATGCTCACTAAAGTAATGACTAAATTCTGAAAATAATCAAATAAATAGAAAATCAAACAAATCATAAATAAATAATTAAACAAATAAATTGATAATAACTGAAATAATTTTGGGGTCCAACAATTCTCCCACCTAAAAGAATTTCGTCCTCGAAATTCTTACCTGAGTCTACAAAGAGTTATGAATACTTTTCCTTCATTGCTTCCAAAGGCTCCCATGTTGCCTCCTTCGTAGAATGGTTCTTTCATAAGACTTTAACCAACTTTACAATCATGTTTCTCAAAACTTTTTCCTTCGAATCTAGGATCTCTATTGGTTGCTCCTCATATGTCAAATCCTCGCTTAATTAGACCTCTGAAGGTTCAACTATGTGTGAAGGGTCTGATCGGTACTTCCTCAATATCGATACTTAGAAAACATTGTGAATCTTAGATAATTCTAGTGGCAAGGCTAACTTATAGGCAAAAGGCCCAATCTTCTCATTGATCTCATAAGGGCCTATGTATATTGGAATAAGCATGCCCTTCTTACCAAATGTCAAAACTCCTTTCCATAGAGAGGCTTTAAGAAATACTTTATCTCCAATTTCAAATTCCATCTCTTTTCTATGTGCATCCACATAACTCTTCATTCTATCTTGAGCTGCTTTAATTCTCTGTTTCACTAATTTAATCTTATCTGTAACATCCCGTTCCCATATTGAGGATTAGGACCCGAAATTTCAGTAGATGTGAACTCAAAGAGAGACTAAGTAAATGCATTTCTTTTTGCTCATACATCATGTTAACATATATGAACATAAATACTGAATGTTTTCGCACAAAAAGTGGTACATGCATTCATTGAAAACTTTTGAGTATAATTAATATTGAATGTGATTTTATTGAAAAGGAGAAGTAGAGGGAGCAGAGAAAGTAATCTTGGTATGAGTTGTGATAAGGAAAGATTTGGAAACAAAATTGGTAGTGATCTGGAAAATATTTCCTGAATATGCTTCAGTCTTTTAGCCACAACGTTTCCTATAGTTGTCTAAACAAAATGATTCTTAATTTGGATTAAACTAGAGATATATGGCTACATTTATTATGAATAGATCGAATTTCAGTTCTGTCTTTAAGAGTCTCAAAATTTCATGAAGTTAAGAATTTGGTGCAGTACGTTGGTGTAGGAATGGAAATTTCGTCTTTGGACTTTAGGGGAAAATTTGTAATTGATATTACCTTCTGGAAAGTTGTAGATCTTTCTTTTATCTTTCTAACGGTATATATTATGAAAATTTTGGACATCGGATTCAAAAGTTATGATCCTTATAAGTGGGGATGTTTTGGGGGAAGAAATGAGACAGAAGAAATGAGGCGGAAGAAATAAGACGGAAGAAATGAGACGGAAGAAAATGAAACGATAGAAATAAGACGGAAGAAAATGAGACGATAGAAATGAGACGGAAGAAAATGAGACGGAAGAAATGAGACGGAAGAAAATGAGACGATAGAAATGAGACGATAGAACTAAGATGAAAGGAAAGTGAGACGATGCAAAAGTGAGACGATAAAGAATTCAGATGATAGAATTGGCCTTCAAGGTCTTCATGAAAGTCCTTTTTCCAATAGTCAAAAACGAAGTCAATCCGACATCTGTAGTGAGAGTTATAGCAATTGCGCCAACACATGTACAATAAGGTAAAGATATGAACATGTTGGATTCTTTTGACCATAATTTCTTCTCTAGACATCCAAGTGACTTGATTCTTGAACCAATGGATTCATAAGACATTTATGAGACATTGATCTACATCTCATTTGGACCTCTACATCAGTAGAGGTCCAAATGAGACTATTTTTGTTTTATGTCAAACTAGAAACATAGGCATACAAATTGTATGAAGAGAACCGATTCCGAATCGGACTTTAAGAGTTTCAATGTTTTTATGGAAGTTTAGTATAGGGTACTGTCTCGGAATAAAAGCATTCCGGAGATATTGGAGTATAACTTTCACACTACTGAACCAAGTTGACTGCTTTTGGTGTCATTGGAAATGTAAGATAATAGAGAAGAGTCTTCTAGAAGAAAGTGTTATGTTAGAATGATCAAAGGTGTTTTTGGCAAGACACTTAAGTATAAAAGACATAAGGCATAAATGGAAGGGCAAATGAGACAATTCTCAATCATTAAGGGCACAATTGGAAGAAGAAGTGTTGTCTTGCCTATAAATGAAGTAGAAACACGTGAATAAAAGGAAGTAGAAGAGAAGAATGAAAATTTTAGAGAAAAGAGAGAGAATGTCATGAAAAGAGAGAGAAGTACAAAGAGAGGAAGAGAAAGAGAGAGAGAAGAGAAAACAAGCTAGGGTTTCAATTTCCCTAGCCTACAAGAGAGATTTTGGAGTAGATTAAGAAGGGAAACAAGTAGAGGAAGAGAAGAGCTTCCCTTTGATCCAAGTATTTCTTCACCATCAGGGACTATCCCTAAGTAACAAAGCCAGAGGATTAGTAGTTGCAAGCCCTAAAGAGAGCAGAAACAGTGGGAACCAGGCTAGTTACTGAGGTGGGCAGTTCTGGAGCTGCAAGGAAGGCTACTCCTCCAGGAAGGCCAAAGGGTCAGGCATAGGCAAGGGTTTGCCATGAAAAGAGAGGAAGCTACAGGTATAGCTCAGTTATTTAATTTTGAAGTATATGCCTTAATTGATTCTGGTTCCACGTATTCATTTGTTTCTATAAGTATGTCATTACATGGTGTGAATTTGGTGCCTTTGGATAGTCCTTTGATTTTTAGTACTCCTCTAGGGAGAAATGTGATAATCAGTCAAGTGTATGGAAGTTGTGAACTCTTTATTGAGGACACTAAACTGGTAGTGGATTTGCTGTCGTTAGAGTTAAAGGGTCTAGATGTGATACTGAGAATGGATGCGATGGAGAAATATTATGCAAAGTTAAATTGTAGCCTCAAGGAAGTAGAATTTGATCTGGGCAATGGAGAGAAGGTGATTTTCAAAGGAGACAGGAAAGTGCTATAACTAAGAATTGTTTCAGCTTTGTTAGCTAACAGGATGATGAGAAAAGGGTGTGAAGCCTTCTTGGCATATGTTGTGGATACTGATGTGAATGAACGGAGGTTAGAGGATTTTTCAGTTGTAAGGGAATTTCCAGATATGTTTCCAGAAGACTTACCTAGTTTGCCACTGGTGAGAGAAATTGAGTGTGTCATTGACTTGATTCCCGGTACCACGCCTATTTTGATACCAACTTATAGAATGGCTCCAGCTGAGCTGAAGGAGCTTAAGGAATAGTTGGAAGAACTATTGGAGAAGGGGTACATAAGATCGAGTTCATCACCTTAGGGAGCACCGGTTTTATTTGTTAAGAAGAAGGATGGAACATGGCGGATGTGTATTGATTACCAGAGACTCAACAGGGTGACCATTAAAAACAAGTACCCTCTTCCCCGAATAGATGATCTATTTGACCAGTTGCATGGAGCAAAGATATTTTCAAATATTGATCTCAGGTCAGGTTATCATCATCTTAGAATCAGGTAGTCTGATGTAAACAAGATAGCCTTCAGGAGACGGTATGGGCATTACGAGTTCCTAGTGGTGCCTTTTGGTTTAACCAATGCTCCAACTGCATTCATAGATCTTATGAATAGAGTATTCAAGGAGTATCTAGATCAGTTTGTCTTATTGTTTATAGATGGCATTCTGGTGTATTCCAAGAGTGAAGGGGAGCAAAAGGAACATATCAGGATAGTGATGCAAACACTAAGGAAGAAGGAGCTTTATTCTAAGTTTAGCAAGTGTGAGTTTTGGCTCCATGAGGTGATATTCCTTGGACATGTGATTTCTAAAGATAGGGTAAATGTTGATTCGAGGAAGGCTGAAGAAGTGGTGAACTGGCTTGCACCAAAGACAATGACAGAAGTGAGGAGTTTTCTGAGTCTGGCAAGATATTATAGGAGATTCGTTGAAGGATTTTCTATAATAGCTACTTCGATAACTAAGTTAATGAGGAATAATCAAAAATTTATCTAGAGTTAGGAATTTCAGCAAGCTTTGAGGAGCTCAAGCACAGATTAATAAGTGCTTTAGTTTTGATTTTTTCAACTGGAGATGAGGCTTATACAGTGTATAGTGATGCTTCAAGAAAGGGTTTGGGTTGTGTGTTGATGCAAGTAGGCAAAGTGATAGCTTATACCTTGCGACAAATGAAACCATATAAGTTGCATTATCTAACACATGATCTATAATTGGCAGCAGTAATTTTTTCCTTGAAGATTTGGAGACATTACTTGTATGGGGTTCAGACGAGGATTTTACGGATCACAAAAGTCTCAAGTATTTGTTGAGTCAGAAGGAGCTGAATTTGAGATAGAGAAGGTAGTTAGAGTTGCTCAAAGATTATAACCTATTGATTGAATACCATCCAGGCAAGGCAAATGTAGTGGCGGATGCGTTGAGTAGGAAATCTTCTATAGCTTACATTTATTTACCGTTATTGGAAGAGATGGCTAAGCTTAGGATAAGCTTGAAACATGAGGATCCTGATTATATCATTGCAAATTTTAGAGTGAGACTGATACTTAGGGAAAAGGTTAAGGAGTTACAAGCACAAGATGATGCAGAATTGAGCAAGCTCCAAGAAGAAATGCAGAATGGCAAGAAGTTGGAAGTGCTAGTGAGAGATGCTGGACTTATGGTTATAGGAAATAGACTTTGTATTCTAAATGTCAAGGGGGTAAAGGATGGGATACTTGATGAGGCACATAATGCATCTTATGCTATCCAACCAGGTAGCACCAAGATATACAGAGATGTGAAAGAGCATATATGGTGAAAAGGCATAAAGATGTAGTAGAATATGCCAGTAAGTGTCTAGTATGTTAGCAAGTCAAGGCTGAACACCAGGCACCCTCAGGTTAAGGACATTGTCCATTCCTGAGTGGAAGTGGTAAAGGTGATTATGGATTTTCTGATGTGTTTGCCCAAGACTAGTAGGAAGCATGATTCCATGTGGGTTATTATTGATCGTTTGACGAAGACAACTCATTTTTTGGCAATTAAACAGATTGATTCTCTGCATGTGCTAGCAAAGAAGTATATTGATGAGATAGTAAGATTACATGGGATTCCAGAATCAATAGTTTCTGACAGGGATCCTCGATTCACTTCGAGATTGTGGGGAAGCTTACAAGAGGCTCTAGGAACCAAGTTAAATTTTAGCATGACTTTTCACCCCTCGACGGATGGTCAATCTGGAAAGACCATTCGAACTCTTAAAGGAGTGCTTAGGGCATGTGTGATGGATTTCAAAGGTGCATGGGATGAGCATTTGCTAATGGTCAAATTCACTTACAATAATTCATACCATTCGAGCATTCAGATGGCTCTTTATGAAGCACTATATAGAAGAAGATGTAGAGCTTTGATATGCTGGGATGAGGAAGGAGAAAGGAAACTGATCAGACCAGAACTACTCTAGATGACAGTTGATAAGGTCAATCTAGTTAAGCAAAGGCTTAAAGCTGCACAGGATAGAATGAAGAGCTATACTGATGCACACCAAAATGAAATGGAGTATGAAGACGTTAAAAAAGTCTTTCTTAAGATGTCTCCTTAGAAAGGAGTCATGAGATTTGGTAAAAAAAGCTAAGTTGAGTCCGAGATATGTGGGTCTTTATGAAATTCTTGAGAGGATTAGGCCGTTAGCTTATAGGTTGGCGTTGCCACTAGAATTGTCTAACATACATGATGTTTTTCACGTTTCCATATTGAGGGGGTATAAATCGGATCCCTCTCACGTCATCCAGACAACTGAGGTTTAGTTAAGAGATGGTTTGACTTATGAAGAGACTCTAGTGGAGATCTTGGACACTAAGGAGAAGCTCCTCAGGAACAAGACAATTTAGCTATTCAAGGTTTTATGGAGAAACCATTCTATAGAAGAGGCCACGCGGGAGCCCTTGGAGGCCATAAAGGAGAAGTATCCACCCCTCTTTGACGACTCAGGTAATAATTTCGAGGACGAAATTCTTTTAAGAGGGGGAGAAATGTACCCTCGAATTTTTTTCTTTAATTAAGCATGATATAAATGAATTATGAGGTTTTGATGGATTAATTTGTGGAGTTAATTATTATGTCATAGTTTGTAGAAATTATTGCTTGGATTAATGGAATTAAAGTATTAAGATAATAAGAATGTATGAAAGGCAAAATGGGCAGAGAACTTAAAGTTAAAAGACATAAGGCTTATAATGGAATGGGAAAAGGGACATTTTATGATTATTAAGAGCGAAATTAGAAGAAGAAAAATTGCGAGTGAGAAGAGAAAAAGAAGGAGAGTTTCATGGAAGGAAAGGAAAAGAACGGAAAAACTAAGGTTTTTGAAGATCTTAAAGAGTTTGAAGAATTTGAAGTTGAATTAAGTAAGTATAGGCATCATTTATCTTGATTTGATGATTAAAGCATGTTTATGTGATAGTTAGAAGTAAAATGGGTTGAATAGAGTAAGAATCTGGAAATATTCGAGAGAAAGATCACGTTTCTGTGAAAGTTCGTCTCGACGAAGTCTCCTTAGTTCACCGCGACGAAGTTTCTCTTGCATAGCTCGAACATGTTTCTATATTTTAAGTATAACCTTTTCTATAGTTATTCAAATGGAATGATCTTTAATTTTGAGTAAACTATAGACATAGGCATACAAATGTTCTGATGAAATTGAGCTCAAATTCAGTTTATAAGATATTAAGTTTTTGTTTGGAAGTTGAGCATAGAATATTATTTCAGTGTAAGAATAGTCCAAAAATGTTTGGAGTATAACTTTCAGATTACTAGACCAAATTGGATGGTTTTGATGTCATTAGAAACTTAAGACAATGAGCAACATTTTTCTAGGACGAAGTGTTATCAAATTTCTTCATTTACCTGATCAGAATGATCATAGAAAAATTGACCAAGGTTTGGACTTTTGGCAGAGTTTAAGTATTTATAATTTATCTTAGCGAATATGTTATATGTGGGACCTCAATTTTTATTCCTATTGAATGGGAATTTTTTCATTGATAGAGGAAATCAAGGAAGGAAAGAGGATCAAGATAAGGGGCATCTTTGAGCAAGCTTATAAGCAAGGATTTCAAGGTGGGTTATAGTTTTATAATTAAGTAATAGGCCATTAATGTTTTCCTTCAATGATGCAAATAAATGATTTCAACTATTTTATGAATGTACATTATAACTCTTTGAATGTTTTGAGAAAGTGTTATGTGTTTGGTATGAGCATATTATGTTTATGAATTATGAAACGAATTTGAAAATAATTTTTGAAAAGATACTATGTTTGTAAAATCAAGTTTCGATTATATGCCATTTTGGGCAACAAGTTTAAAAGTTGTGAAATACATGTTATGAGGGTTTGGTTTGGTCCATTTTGTATGTCAAGTGCACTTCGACTAAAGGCTTCTCCCGCCTGCCTGCTAGTGGCATAAAGATCCTTCATGGACTCCCTCATGTTTACGACTACACAAAACCATTATATAGGATTGTGTTAGTTTGTTCTGTTCACAACTACAAAGAACCATTATATGAAAATGTGTTAGTTTGTTTTGTTTATAGACCTTACAAACCATTCTGATGTGCTTATGTGATCATGATATGTTGACAAGATTGATGCATACATGATTTGCATTATTGTGAATTTATGTGAGAATTTGAGAAATATGTGCTTATGATTCGATGTGAATTTTGTTACAATGGCAATAAGTATTTCAATGGTTTTGTTTGTTATCAGTTACAAAATTGTTACCTACGAGCTTTAAGCTCACCCCCTCCCATTCCATCCCATCTTCAGGTGAGGAGTAAGAGATCGAGTAGTGAAGAATCAAGGCATCACTCCAATTATGTTTATTTTACATTTTAAGTAAGTTTTTGTAAAACAAGGCTTTAGTCACATTTTGAGAAATTCTACTTTTGCAAACTATGTATTTTTGGATTAAGTTGTAATGTGGCTTGAAATTTCTATTAAAGCCTTGTAAAACTCGTCTTTTGGATAATATGGTCAATGTTTGTCCATAGATTTCAAACATTTTGGCCTTGCATTGGATTTATAAACTACATTAAGAATTTCAGGAATTTGCTAATGTTTAAATTCAAGATCATTTTTTTCTTTAGATGGAATTGATGAGGGTGGTTGAAAGAATTTATGTTTGCTTTTGATATGAAAGGAAGTTAGGATTGTTCTGCCGGTTTTGCTGCGGCAAAACCAAGAGTTCGCTGTGGCATAGTTCATTGGTGTGGTGACTTCGCTGCAACGAAGATAAACTTTCAGGTTTGTTGCAGCGAAGTTCAATCACTCACCGTGACATAATTTATCTAAAAGGTTGTAGCTCCTAAGTTCTAAGCTTTCCAACATTCCTAAACTTCATGCTTTATGACTTCCAGATAGTTGGAATCAGGAGACGGGGTTCAATAAGATATCTCAAATGTTTATGATCGATATATATCTGAAATGTCTCTCAATATAAATAGTGTCTCTATATCTTTAGAGGAAAGACAACTGCAGCAAGTTCTAATCTCTATATCTCATAAGACCTTAGTTGTCTCAATGTATAGGCTATCACCTTGCAATACTACATTAACACACATCCCAATCTTTGACGCAAAGCATCACTATATACCACATATCCTCCACCTCCCAATGGGATAGTTAACACTGATGGTGAAGTCAACTGATGATTTAGCTCTTCAAAGCTCTTTTGACATTTCTCATCCCATCTGAATACTACATTCTTTCTCAGAAGTTTTGTTAGATGGGAAAAGATTAAAGAAAACCCCTACACAAACCTCCAATAATATATGACCAATCCTAGGAAGCTTCAGATTTCATACACATTCTTCGGAGCTTCCTAATTCATCACTACTTCTATCTTCTTTATATTTACTTGTATGCCTTGTCTAGCCATTATATGACTCAAAAAATACTATTTGATCTAGCCAAAATTCACACATACTAAATTTGGTATACAACTGTTTCTTCCTCATGATCTGTAAAATCACTTTCAGATGTTTGGTATGCTCTTCTCTATTCTTTGAATATGCTAAAATGTCATTAATAAACACTATCATCAAGTGATCCATGTAAAGCAAAACACCTTATTCCCCAAAGCCATAATTACTGCTGGGGCATTAGTTAACTCTAACGGCATTAATAAGAACCTGAAGTGCTTATATATGCTTTTGAATGCACTCTTTGGTACTTCAGCCTCTACTATCTTCAACTGATAGTATTCTGATCTCAAATCCAGCTTAATGAACACTTGAGCTCCCTGCATCTGATCAAGCAAATCATCAATTATAGGCAAAGGTATTTTTTCGTCACTGTCACTCGATTTAGTTGCCTATAATTGATGCATAACCTAAAATTTCCATCTTTCTTCTTTACAAACAAAACTAGAGCTTCCTAGGGTAAAACACTAGGTTTAATAAAACCTTGTTACAACAACTCTTATAATTGGGCCTTCAACACCTTTAGTTCCTTAGGTGCAATCCTATATAGAGGAACAGATATAGAAGTTGCACTTGGAACTAACTCAATTTAAAACTTTGTTTTATAATAAGAAGGTAAGCTAGATAACTCAGCGGGAAACACATCCACGAATTCTCTAACCAAAGGAATGCCCTACATACTCTACTCAGTTTGAGTATCTATAATGTGGGCCAACTAGGCCTCACATTTGACTGGCATCAACTTCAACGCACTTATAAATGATATCAACCTGGCTTGCACTACATGACTAATACCTCTGAAAATTGCTCTCGGCTAACTAGGATATTCTAGTACCACCTCCTTAGTATAACAGTTCATGATAGCCCTATGAGTAGCGAGCTAATCCATTCCTATGATAATATCTTCTCGGTCGGCTCACAGTCCATCTGATCAAAAATCCTCTTTGTCTTTTTTAGATATCGCTCATCCTTTACAAGGTTTGTACTTCTGTAGAAGTCCATGGCCCCCTACTTCCATAGCTTACCATAGCTCTCTCCCTTCTCTCAGGAACTCTAGGATCTATTTCCTCTGGTCGAGATACCAAAGACTCTCTACTGTCTCCTATAGATCCTAGGTCAGCTGAGTATCCAACTTGATCACCTACGGCATATGACCTATGATTAAACAATAACTTCTATCATTATCAGCATTTCTCGCTATATTACATTCTTAACATTTCTATATCTCCCTACAGATGCCAAAGAATGCTCTGATACCAACCAATGTAGCACCTCTTTATCACAGGGTACATACCGGAACACGTTAAGGATATTCCAATACCTAACCCATTATAATGGCACGCTAGAGCATTCATAACATGCACTTAAGCGTAACAACATCATTCTTTATTCTCTTATAAGACACCATCAAGAAAGACACAATATTTAAAAGCCAAACTCCTCATTTCATTACTTAAACAATATGTACATTGTAGCTTTATAGTATCATCCAAATATGCATAATGACAAAACTAAATACAAAATATGCTACATATGAGGAATCATACAAAAATTCTACCTAATCCACCAATCTTAGATGACCGAGCTTTAAGCCATTTCTTCTTCCCCAAAATATAAGAATATTATTTCTTGTAGAGTCTCTTAGTAGCTAAAGTCCTCTCTTGGTCCTAAAAAATTATCATTGCAATTTTTATGAGTTTTACGAACTCAATGAGGGAACCATCATCGAAGGTTCACTTAATTCATGCAATAAATCAACAAACGTAACATATAATTCACATCTTTACATTTTGGCATAAAGCATCACATATCACTTTTAAAACAATCATACTAAACACTTTATTCATACAAAAATAAACATATCAATTATAAATGCAATGCATATGAAACTCACTTTAATTTATTATTATCGTTGTGACTGAGTGCCTTTTTACTAGCCTATATCCCTCGTGGATATCGAGCTGTATCAGATAATGTCCCATATCCTTTAGTGGATATTGGGTAAATTCATAACTGAGCCTGAGGCTCTGATCATAGTTTGAGCTTTAAGCTCTTTATAATGGCGACTCCAGTCACAACCGCCTTTATCTTTCAAGCATTCATGGAATGGAATGCTTCACATTTTTCATATTTTCAATCAATCATATGAATTCACATTCATATTTAGAGTATGTTTATCTTCGGACCTCAGTCCAGCGTTTAACAAAATAGTTAAGTAACATTTATTTCTTCATATTCATATACAAGCAGCCTTCAATATCACATTCAAGCATCAGAAGCCTCGGACCTTCATTGTTCGAAATCAACATAATCCAATCACATTTATAAAATAATTCAAACATAATCTAACACAAACAATTAATTGAGCAAGACCACCTAGGTTACTCATAGTTTGCTCTAGAAGCTATTGCCTCAAAGTCCAGGCAACGTCTGGATGATGGCACTATATATGTTTCTCTATATCATGCAAAACATACACATTTATTCACATCACAACTTTGCACAATTATAAGTATTTATTGATCCACATTTATGTATATGAAATATGTACAATGCATGTTCAATGACATTCTAGGTATGTATATCCTTAATACATGTATTATAACCTATTAATAAGATCTTTAAATCATTCTTTAACATCTAAAACACTTTTTTTTACTTTAATGGCTCAATAAAATGTCAAATAGGCTCATTCAAGTTCATAATCAAGCCTAAATATATTTAGGAAAAACATTGATAAGTCAATCATCTACAAAGAAACATATCTTAGGACAAAAGACATAACTTTTGATGTGTATTCGGATTAATGTCATTCTAGGATGCTTTCAAAGAGGACATCGAGATCTACAATTTCATGAAGAATCAAATAGAAATTTTTCCATCTACAGGGTCAAAATTGCAAATTTCTAGAAGTGTCCTGTGAATGTCTGCTAAACGGACATACACTCCCCTCTAACGAACATAGACAAGGTTGGGACATTTTTCTAACCCATGAAGGTCCGTTTAGTGGACCTAAAGTCTATTTAATAGATATGGACGAGGCTAGAAGCTTTTACAAAAATAAGAAGGTCTATTTAGCAGACTTAATGTCCGTTTAATGAACAGAGGTGAGATAAAACAAGAGCATTCCCATTGGCTTCTACATCAATCCTAACCTCACTTTCACTCTAAATTTTCCCAAATTCACTTCCTCTATTGCAATATCTTGTCATAGCAATTCAACCACCAATTTGATTACATTAAACTCTCACATCTCTACTCATTTGATTCTTCATTTACAAATAAATCTCATCATTCATGAATTCCTATCTTTCCTTTCCATAACATATTTCATTCCTAAGTCTCAAACAATTCATATTCAAAACTCATCATTTTAAGTTGATAACTTCTTCAAGTATACCTCAATTTTAGATCATAAACACCCAAAATAGGACATATTCTCATACACTCAAAAGAGAACACAAGCATATACATTCATCCACCAATTTCTTGTACCCAATTCTTAACTTCATGTCTAATTTTGAGACTTTTAAGGACATAATTTAAATTCACTACCTTCATGAAAAATGTATCCTTATGTCGCTAATTTAATTGAAATAAAAAATCATCTAATTTAGATAACTATTGAACAAGTTATGGTTAAAATATAGAAGCTTAATCAGTGTAAATGTTACTGCTATCATTTTCTAGGTCTTTTCCAATTTTCCAGATTTTATAATTTCCAACATTTTACATCTAGCCTATCTTGTACCTAGATCATCTTTCTATTTCAATTCCTCTTTATTCTCAAGTTCATTTCAACTCAATATCATTCACAAACAAATTCATGATCTATATTTGATCATTAACCAAAAATAGCATATGTACATGTACCCATTCATTATCAATTTTCTGCACTCATCCTAACACCATTATGATGATCATTCTACCTCAAAAACATCTCTATAACGGTATATGAATTTTTACCCATCATACATATACAAGAGTAAGAAATTTAACTAAAGTTTTGAACACCCGTGACACATACATAAACATTGCATAATCAAGTCGTCAAATCTTAATTTACTCATCATTATAGCTTCATTTAACCATACCTATGATATTTACAACATAACTTACTTGATTTAGGTTCAAATCTTCAAAAATAACACTTAGCCCTAGCATCTAAGCATCATAAGATCTTCATCTTCTAAAGGTGGCAGGGTTAGGTTCTTTAGTGACAATGCGAGGAAGATAGCAAAAATGATAGGAGTAAATGAAGGTGAGAACAAGCTTCAACATTAATGTGGTGAAAAGTGAAATGTTGTGGATGGAACCAAATGAAAGTGATGAAGAAAGTTAGGGGCATTTCGTGAGAAAAAAAATAAGAGCTAAAATGAAAGAAACTAAAGACAGTGTCTTGCAAAATGAAACAACGTAAGAGGCGAGTGGTGAGTGGAAGTGACACTTGTCACTGCCACTTATCACCTTCCTCTGGTCCTCATTTGGACCCTTATCTAACTAGTCCAATCAATTCCAATTCCTACTCCAATTGTCTCCCAATTTTCCTTAAAACTTGTTAATAAATCCCAAAGTCATTTATCAAAATTTCCATTGTTATTTGACAGTTAATTCTACTACCATTTATCAATTTTCTTGCCATTTGACATTTTTTCTAGTCCAAAAATACCCAAAATTTGAGAAATTTCCTAATTTTGATAAAAAATCTAAATCAATACATAACCTTTCCAAATCAATTTTCCAACACATAAAAACCATAATTCTCAATATAATCATATTTATAACTAAATTATACCCATAAAATGTCAATGAATGCATGTACAATCCTTTTATTTTGGAACAATTCAATATTCAAATGTATGTGCATGCTATAATATACATGAGCATGAAATGTGCTTTCTAATTTCTCAATAACTTTCATATTTACTATTCTAGCCTTAACACGGGTAACGGAATGTTACAACTTTCCCCTTATAAAAAGAAATTTCATCTTTAAAATCCTTACCTAATTATTCGAACAGGTAGGGATATTGTCTCCTTATGTGCTCCTCCGTTTCCCAAGTTGCTTTCTTAATTATGTGACTCCTTCAAAGGACTTTCACCAATGAAATGATTCAGTTTCTCAACTCCTTGATCTGAGATTCCACTATCTTGATCGACTCTTCAACATAAGTCAGATTTATAACAACCTCTATCTCTTGAGCCAGAATTGCATGTGTCAGATTCGGTCAGTATCTTCAGAGCATACTCACATGAAATACATTATGCAATTGAGACATCTCATTTGGTAAGGCCAATTTGTATTCCAAGGCCTATCCTTTCGATTATCTTATAAGGACTAATATACCTAGGACTTAGCTTGCCCTTTTTATCGAATCTTAGTACTCCTCGCCAAGTTGAGACTCTTAGGAACATTCTGTCCCTTACATTATACTCTATATCCCCTCGATAATGTCTGCATAACTCTTCTGTCTATCTTGAGCTGCTTTAATTCAGCTTCAGATCAATTTCACCTTGTTCACTGTATCTTATATGAATTCTGGGCCTTCAATTATTCTCAATCCCTATTCATCCTAATATAGATCGACTCTTTCTACCATACCATGCCTTGTACGTTGCCATTTTGATACTACTATGATAGTGGTTATTGTAAGCAAATTCTGTTAGTGCTATATACTAATCCTAAGCTCCTTGAAACTCCAATACACATGTTCTTATCATATCCTCAATAGTCTTGATTGTCCTCTCACTCTACCCATCTGTTTAAGGATGAAATGTAGTACTGAAGTTTAACTTTGTGCCCATAGCTGACCACAAACTCTTCCAAAATCTCGAATTGAATTTGGGATCTCTATCTGATACAATGGACACTAGAACCCCATATAGTCTAACCACTTCATTCAATATCTTCGGGCTAACTAATTTAATAAGTTATTCTCTCTCACTGGTAAGAAATAGGTTGCCTGGGTCAATCGGTCCACTACAACCTATATAGCATCATTCTACCTCAGTGTCCTTGGTAATTTGATAATGAAATCCATGGTAATTCATTCTCATTTCCACTCCAAAATAGACAACGAATGTAGCTTCCCAACTGGAGCACGATGCTCAACCTTAACTGCTGGCATGTTATACACTTAGTGCTATACTCCATTACCTGCTTCTTCATTCTGGGCTACTAAAAATGCTGCTTATTCTTAGTGGTACTAGGATGCATAGCATAAGCGACCATATAAGCTTCCTCGAGGATTTCTTTTCTCAAATCATCCATATTAGGCACACATAGCCTCTGTTTCAACCATAATGCCTCATCCTTTAACTTAAACTTAGAATCCGGATTAATGTTCACTTTCTCTATAATCTTCACTATATCAGGATCTTTCCTTTAGACTTTTCTAATTCTATCATGTAACATAAACCTCAACTTCAATGTAGTAATTAATGCCTCATCTTGCTCTAGGTTTAGCTCCACATTCAGAGCTCTCAACTGAATTAAGCTCGGTAAACTCGATAATTGAATTTAAGCTATACTAGTATTAGACTTTATAATCAAAGCATCAACCACCATATTAACTTTCCCTAAATGATACTCAGTTCTGCAGTCATAGTCTTTCAACAAGTCTATCTATCTCCTCTATTTCATGTTCAATTCCTTCTGACTCAACAGATATCTCAAACGCTTATGATTGGTATATATCTAAAATGTCTCTCCATACAAATAGTGTCTCCATATCATTAGAGCAAAGACAACTGTAACAAGTTCTAAACCATGTATTGGATAGTTAATCTCATGATACCTTAGTTGTCTCAATGCATAAGATATCACATTGCCATACTAAATCACACACACCCCAATCCTTGATGTGAAGCATCACTATATACCACATATCTATCAATCATCAAAGCTCTTCTGACATTTCTCATCCCATCTGATAACTACTTTCTTCCTAAGAAGTTTTGTCAAAGGGGTTGAGATTAAAGAAAACCCCTCGCCAAATCTCTGGTAATATCTGGCCAATCTTAAGAAGCTTCAGATTTCAGACACATTCTTTGGAGTTTCCCAATTCGTCACTGCCTCTATCTTCTTTATATCTACTTGTATGCCTTGTCCAATCACTATATGACCCAAAAAACACTACTTGATCCAGCCAAAATTCACATTTACTGAATTTGGCATACAACAGCTTCTCCCTCATAAGCTGTAAAATCACTCTCAGATGCTTGGCATGCTCTTCTCTATTCTTCAATTATACTAAAATTCCATCGATAAACACTATTATGAAGTGATCCAGATAGGGCTGAAGCACCTTATTCCTTCAATCCATAAATGTTGCTGGGGAATTAGTTAACCCAAACGGCATTATTAAGAACTCAAAGTGCCCATACATACTCCTAAACGCACTCTTTAGTACATCAACCTCTGTTATCTTTAACTGATAGTACCTTGATCTTAAATCCAGCTTAGTGAACACATGAGCCCCCTGCAGCTGACCAAGAAAATCATTGATTCTAGGAAATAGGTATTTATTCTTCATTATCACTTGATTCAGTTGCCTGTTATTGATGCATAATCTTAATTTTTCGTCTTTCTTCTTTACAGACAAAACTGGAGCTCCCCAGGATAAAAGATTGGGTCTAATAAATCCCTTTTCCAATAACTCTTGTAATTGAGCCTTTAGCTCCCTTAGTTCCTTAGGCGCCATCCTATATGGAGGAATGGTTTGTTGGAGTTATGTAAATATAGTGGTAAGGAAAGCAATTGTATTTACATGTAACTTAATTTTTTTCCAATTACAATTTTATGATGAAAATATTCATTATTAATGAAACAAAAGAGTTTGGTTTTATGTGTATATGCATTATATATCTAGTCAAAAGGTGCTGACATTCTTTTGTAAGTAATAGACATATACATAGAGATGTATGGGAAACATGTATATTATTAGAATCTAAATTAATTGATTCATAGTTGAATAACCAAGTTGGTCGCTTGATTATGGTTTTAGACTGTAGTATTGCTATTTATCTCAATATAAGTAAAGAAGTTTACTTCAAGGGAATGATGAGTTTCATATCATGATAGTAGTCGACTATCGATAATGGAACTATTAAATGAATCTGGAATCATGTATGTTTTTAAAGATTAAAGTAGGCCATTTCTTTAATCTTAAAACATACACTTTAGCATTAATTTATTATCGACCATAATCATGATGAGTGATGAACTCATATGTGTTTCATTATAATTTTTTATATGATTAGAATGGATTTTTACAGAGTATCAATCCAATGTCTGCTTATTGGAATTATTAATTGAAACATGTATCAAGAAACATTCACTTAAATAAAGAGTTTATAGTGATATCATCACCTCTAGATGTTTTACGGAGATTAGGGATTAAATCGGCTCCAGCAATTTGATGGACTAGCTACCCATCAATTCTTAACACCAAGATGAGATCCTGTGTTAATCACCATATATAATAAAATAGGAGATCTAGAAGGAAAAACTAACATAAGGGCAACACATTGATTTTACCCTTTATTGTATGGGTGCTATAATATGGTTCATAATAGAGTTTGCAATTGGACATTTTATTTGAAACATATGTTCTCATAATATTTAGTAATTTAAGATTTCATTGTCTTTAATGGAATGACATTTGGTTAATAATTTGGAATTAATTCTAATGAGATTAAATTAATTCTGGGCTTATTGGAACTTAAATTATATAAGTCCAATTAGATTCCCATTGGCTTCTAGGAAGGTTATCAAGGAAAGTAAGAAATATAAATAGATGTTACTGAAAATAACAAAGAAGAAAGGACAAATTAGATTTGGAACAATATTACCAGAATAATTTAATTAAGAGTTAATTAAATTGGGTTTTAAGCCATGATTGAATGTTGGGCTTATTCTAATTAACTGTTAATTAAAAGCCCAAAGTGAAAATTTAATATTGGGCTAGATTTTGGTTTGATTTTAAAACAAATTTTGTAAAGATAAAAAAGGAGGGCAAAAACTAAAACTACATGTAGTTTTCAGTTTTATGTAGCTAAATTTTATGGCTACACATTTAGCATTGAATTGCTAAATATAAGGTGAATTTTTATCAAGCTTCATCATCGTTAAATGGTTTAATGGTGTCTTCATTATATGGCTTAATGATCTTATCATTAAATAGTTTAATGGTTGTCATTTAATGTTGGTATGTAGAAAAACTTGTAAACCTTTTAGCATTCTTTTCATTAAAGAAGGGAGTAATGCATTTGATGTTCTCTCTCCCTTCCTTCATTTGTTAATCGAATACGAGTGTCTTGCTTTTGGTTTTTTGTCTTTTCATTTATCCATATTAAACAAATGAGAAGTTCTCAATTATTGCTTTCTCTCTTTCATTTTTGTGAGAGAGAAAGAGGTGGTCAATTGGTTGGAATTCTACTCTACTTTCTTTCATGATCGAAATTAGTAAAGAGAGTGTCTCTTAGTTTTGGTTCTTTCAACTAAGGTAAACTTCTAAAACATTTATTCTCTTTTCCTACCAAAAGATCTTGCTAACTAAGTTGTCCAAGGAGAATAAGTGGTAGATCAGATTGGTTGAGGATACAATAGCAAGGAGAGGATACAATAACAAAGAGAGGATAATATAGCGAGGAATCAACACTGTAGCTAAGGAGTAGGTAAAATTTCTACCATCTTTTATGTTGTTTATTTTTCTAATACCGTATCATGTATGGATTAATCATATTGACTTGGTGATTATGCTTCCACTACGTTTAGATTTCGGAAAAAGTTTTTGAAATCTACCGTTTAGCCAAATCTAGTTTACTTTTATTTTCGATCCAACAATTGGTATCAGAGCTATTTTATTATGCATGATTTCGATTCCTATATGTCATGTATAGGTTGGCAATTATATATTTATATGCTGCATATTTTTATATGATAGAAATATATATGGTGTATGTTTTGCTCTTTTGGTTGTCCATAGAATATAGTGTTACCTTGTAAGTTTTCTTTGTTTGGATTGTAACAAGGAGGGTGGCCAATCATCATCATGTTTCATCCTTAGCTTCATTTTTCTATTTTCTTTGATTTTGTAATGTACAAATTTCGGTAATGTTGAAGATGAAGCAACCATGGATCAAAGAAAAGAAGGTAATGGTTTCGGTTTATCCTTTGGTGTATTGACAAAGTTTCGGTTTTGTGAAAACCAAATTGCTGGAATTTTTGTTTTAACAAATTTTCAGTTTTATGAAACACAAATACTGGAATTTTGGAGTTTCAAATTTACCAAAAACAAGTGCTAGAATTTTTTTTTTCATATTGACAAAATTTGGTTTTATGAAAAACAAAAAGTTTTGTAAAATAAATGTCATTACACACTTTTTACTGAATAGGCTGGGTCATATGAACGAGTAGTTCGAAGTGAAAGATCCAATTCCAAGAAATGTTTAATAGGCCAAAGAGCCTTGTAATTTGTTTTTATGTTCTAGGATGGACAATCAAAAATAATGTTATTATTCATGAGATGAATGGATGGATAGATGCTAGTAATATGCAATATTATGTGAAAGTATGCCATTTAGAAAATTGCCAACCCTAGGCTTTGCCATGCATTCATTATGTATGAGATATATAATGAAACAATATAGGAT
>JAOQMP010067855.1:0-23606 GCA_027563575.1 Erythroxylum pedicellare | reverse complement strand
ATATATTAGTAATCTCAAGTCTGAGGATTAATTATACAACCATCATTATGAGATAGTCCATAGACACATAAGTAATATTCCATTTAGAATTCTCATAATCGGGTCAGTTCAGTGACTTGTTCTCTAATAATCACCCACACATTAGTTTAAGTATCTCTATACTTTAATTAATGAGATCAATTATTTTCTTCATAAGAAAGAAACATAATGTGTGCTAATTTTACCATTTCAACAATATCCCGTCTTGATAAAACTACAATTAGGGACATTTAGGAATAATACATAAGTGTCTATTGAATCTCATAAATTATGATCTCATCATAATTTCAATTACACAGTAATTATTCCAAGGTTTTATCTTTATGAATAATAATTAAATAATTAACAAATTCATAAAGATAAAGAATGCCTTTAATAAGCAAATTATAATGTCATACAAATATTTACAACCAAAATAAATTGGCTGCAAGGGCACAAACTAACATTTTATAGGCAACAAATGAGATAAAGTGCAAGGTATTCTCTTCCTCCCAAATTAGGGTTGTGAAAATATATTTTTCTCTTTCAAACAACTAAAATTAAGGTCTATCTCTCATTTTTTAATAACAGGGGTAATTAGAGGGATTTAGCTTATTTGATATCAATTGCTCGTAAGCATGAAGAGAGACTTAGGTATTACTTCCAATCCTTTAGTTTGAAGACAACTCGTATCTTAAACTTAAATGTAGGATGGTTATGACAAACTTTTGCAAATAGATTTAGGTTGAGACATCTTTTATAAAATTTTATATACAAGAAAGTGTTTTTGGATAGTCAAAGTAAGGCACAAAAGTATTTGAATTTAGAACATGGAAAACATAATTTGAGAAACTTTAACAACCCTCCTCGTAAATGTGCTAAAGGAAGACAAAAAAGGAGAGCCTTCTAATCATGAAATTAATAAAAAAATCATGCTACTTAGAAAAGTGCTTAAGGAAGGAAAAGAGGCTTTTGAGATTCAATACATCACTAAGCATGGTAATTGATTATATCTTAGATAATTATTTAGTAGAATGACAATGTATGCACCTAATTTTTTCTCATACAAAAGGTCATTGTTGTTTACAAAATTAATTAATTAATTAATTATATATGTATATGTATGTATACACGCATATAAAAAAAGAAAGATGAAGAAAATTAAAATTCTTTTAAACTTATTATCCTTATTTTTTGCATTGGTTCATATTGATTTTTTTTTCGTATTTTATGTTGGGGGAGCTTCAAACAATAATACTCATAAGATTTTGAGATCGTTCAACTAATAACAAACTACTTAAATAACAAAGATGACTAAAAGATAACAAACACTTGATCTTAACGTGGAAAATCCTATAGTGTAAACTGTAAAGGCAAAAACTATGAGACAAAGTGACAATAAATTCACTAAATCAAAATAACAAGATACAAGTGATGAAGATTTCAAGCTAATCACTCCCTCACTAGATAACTACAACATAACCTCTCATTTAAACTCTTTAAAGCTCCCTCAGTTTTCTAACTCTTTAAAAACTAAGGCTCTTATACATCATGATTAAGTAGAAATTGATATATTTATACTAAACTACTCCTAGCTAATTGTAGATATCAAATTCTAATAAATTTGCAGTTTATCAAAGCTATTTGAACCCTAAAACTCATTTTATGTTAAGTGATTTTGTCTCATACAATTTCTTCTCTTCAAACTTATTTTTAAATATTTTAAAGGGTCACGTTTAAAACATAAAAGGTCACTTACATGGTCATGTATAGTGACCATGCTTGAACTTCAAGCTTTAAAACTTGACATCGCTAAGAAACACAGCCATATACATTTACAGGGTCAACTATACATGACCAAGTCCTTTCAACTTCTATACGGTTATAGAAGTTTACAGGTTATTCACATGATCGTGTTCACCATTAATATGAGCATGTGACTCCTAACACAAGCATGTTCTTTAGAAATAGCTTCCAATCTTCAGCTTCTGCCTTAAATTTGTTTGAAAATTTTTCCTTTTGATCCAATGAGATAGCTATGAACTCTAGAGTACATATTTAGTGGAATTATTCAATTAAACATCCATAAAATGGGGCTGGATACACAATAATCTCCTTTTATCTACCACCCTATAAGTAACTTAAACGTCATCCTCGTGAGCTTACAACAAAGCTTAAGCTTACTTTCGGGAACCACCTTCATCAATATATCGATGCCATTCTTATCTGTGTAAATCTTCTTCAACTTCATTAGTTGCTCTTCAATTATAGACTGTAACCAATGATGCCTCACATAAATGTTCTTAGTGCAAGAATGATAAATGGAAATTTTACTCAAATCTATAACATTTTACTTGTTACAAAACACCATGTACTCATCTTGTTCCATGTCCAATTATTTGAGAAATCAATTCAAATAAAGCATCTCATTTCTAACTCTCACGGATGGAACATATTTCACCTTACTAGTAGATAAAGTTATACACTTTTGTAATTTAAATTGCCAAAAGATAGCTCCCTGCAAATTTGAACAAATATCTTGAGGTTGACTTCCAATTATTGATATCACTAGCCATGCCTACATCTGTGTACTCTTCTAGAATTGATTCAACACCTTTAAAACTCAACCACAATTTCGAAGTGCCTTGTAAATACTTAAAGACCCACTTCATTGCTTCCCGTTGTACCTTTATGATATTGGATTAAAATCTACTCACCAATCTAATAATATGTGCAATGTTTGGTCTAGTTCAAATCATATCATATAACATAAGAAGACTACAAAATAGAGGACATATACTCTAACTCCTTTTCTGTGGTAGGATAAGCTCTCTTGCTCAACTTAAAATGAGAATTTAAAAGTGTACTTACTGGTTTGACATTCTTCATATTGAACCTCTTAACCATCTATTTAATATATTTCTCTTATAACAACCACAACTTTCCCGCCTTCCTATAATGAGTAATCTTTATATCTAAAATTTGTTTTGCATAACCTAGACCTTTCATGTCAAAAGACTTGAATAAGTCCCCTTTAACCTACAAACCATGTCAGCACCTTATCTAACTATCAACATATCATCCACATACAAAAAAAAAAAAAGATGATAAATCTACCCTAAAGAATTTTCTAAAATAAACACAAGGATAAATTAACATTAGTTTGTAACCATTGCTTTTCATAAAAATTTGAACCTCTTATTTGAATATCTTGGTTCCTATTTGATCTCATAAAGACTTTTCTTCAACTTGTATACTAATTCCTCTTTTCCTTTTACTTTGATCCCTTCCTGTTGCTCCATATATGCCTCATAATCCAAATCTCCATTTAAGAAAGTAGTCTTCATATTAGGCTTTTCGAGCTTAAGTTCCACATTAGAAACTAAGACTAATGCAATGTTTATCGACATCATCTTAACCACAAGTGAAAAATTCTTGTTGAATTGATACCTTTAGTTTGATTATAACCCTTTACCACCAACTTCACCTTATACTTCAGTAGCTTATCATCATCTTTCTTGATCTTAAACACCCATATATTCTTTAAAGCTTTCTTAATTTTGGGAAGCTTTACTAATTAATAGTTCTCATTCTTCTTCAACGAGTCCATCTCCTCTTACATTTTCTTGAGCCAAGAATCTTTAACTTTGAGCAAATGCACTTCTTGGAAACTCTTTGGTTCCCTATCAACAGTGACTAGGAGATATTTTAAACTAGGGTATTTTCTTGAATACTTCTTCTCCCTTTTTGGCCTTTAAAGTTAGGCATCTTCTAATATTTGACTAGGTTACTCCCCTTGCTAATAATGCTTATTAACCCTTTTTTCATTATCCACACGATGTGACTTATGTGAATCATTACCATTAGGTTGCCTTTGATTGTTATCATCTCGTATGAGCTCAAGTTTACCTTTTTCACTTGTAGGCTAATCAAAGGAAGTAGGGAGTCGTATCTTCACTTTTGAAAGACTAGTTGGTTGTAATCTTATATTTATTTATGAGATTTGCACCCATCTCACATTTATACAAGACTAAGTCCCTGCTTCTAACAACCTTCCACTTTTTCTAGTTATAGAGCCTATAGCCAAACTCCTTATCACCATATCCAACGACTATATAAGGATTAGTCTTCTAATCCACCTTTGATCTCTGCTTCTTTGGCTCATGCTTAAAGACCTTTTATTCAAACATGATTAGATACGAGTAAGTTGGATCCTTCCCTTTCTACAATCTTTTAGGAATGTCAAGATCTAAAGGGACTAAAGGAGTTCTCTTGATCACATATACTATGTTTTTGATCGCCTCACCCCAGAAGAACTTTAGTATACTAGACATTCAGAGTATACATTGAACCTTTTCTATGATGATTTTATTCATCCTCTCGGTAACATCATTCTGCTTTTGGGTACGAGGTTTTGTCTTCTTATGCCTTATTCCATCTCTGACACGGTACTCTTTAAACTCATTGGAGGTATGCTTGCCTCCATTACGATCCAGATACACTTCATCTTCCTCTCCATCTCTCTTTCCACTATGGCATGAAATCTTCGAAAAATCTTTAGCACTTGAATTTTTATTTTCAGTATAAAGAACTAAATCTTAGCATCATTGATATATGTAAAAAAAAGTATTTGTTATCACCTAAGGACTTCACCTTTGTAGGAACACAAACATTAAAATGCACCAGTTTTAACTTCATCTTTCTCCTTGTAGACTTCTTATGGAAAGAAACTTGATGTTACTTTCTAGCCACGTAATGATCACAAGGTTGAGAAAAATTGTAGTCTTCATAGGAATAAGTGATCTTCCAACCAACAACTTTGAACTTCTCATTGATGTGTCCCAATTTTCAATGCCATAAATTTGATAAATTATTTTCTTAAATGACATACAATTCTCTAGCACATACCTTCAAGTGTGTATTGTACAAGGTGTAACACAACTTATCATGAGAAACCATTGATGCTCCTTTAGATAGCTTCCATTTTCCATTTTCAAACTTGTATCCCTCTTGGTCAAGCATATCATAGACAATAGATTGAGCCAGAGTTCTAGAACATTTTATACACCTTTCAATGTCAATGTGCACCCAACGCTGATTTAAAGTTGGATGTCTCCCAAGCTGATGATGCTAAGCTCTGATTACTCATCCTTATGCTTCTAAAATACCACACTTATAGTTGGCGAAATATTCTCTCCTTGTAACACAATAATAAGATTCCCTTGTATCAATAAACCACTCTGAATTTGAGTGACTAATGTGGAGGCACTCACTAGTCACACAAATCAATGATGCTTCATCATCTATACTTGACGTCATTGTTGCATTATTTGTATCGTCTTTATCCTTCTAATTGTCTTGCTTCTTTTGATCTCTATTTCACTTGTGGTAGAACTTCTATATGTAACCATTTGTGTAGTAGTGACACATTCTAATCTCATTGCCATCTTTCAACTTTGACTTATTCTTCAGCTTGCCTTTGGGACATATATCCTTACTTCTTCTTCCTTTTTCTACCATATGAGCATATATATTGTTGACACTGATTTCCTTCCTCCTAATATATTTATTGAACATGATCACTCTAATCACATCCAAAGAAAGTGCAACTCTACTCTAATATCCAGAGTAGAGTTGTTGATAGTCATAACCAAGGTTTTCCAACTATCAGATAAATAACTCAATAAGAACAATGCTTGTAATTCATCATCAAGGATAATCTTCATATTGGTCAACTTGTTGATGACTTCCTGAAAATTATTGAGATACTCAAACTGATTTCTCAACCTTCAACTTCAGACTTACGATTCTTTAAGCTTATCTTTAAGTCTTCAAAAGGATAAGGTTTATAACATTCACGATTACTTACACATCCATGTACAGTGATCGTGTCCAACCTTTAAGCTTTACAACTTGTCGTCATAAAGATATAGAATCACAAAGAGTTACATGGTCAGCTTATACGATCGTATAAACTTACACGGTTGTGTCCTTTCAACTTTTATACGATTACAAAAGCTTACATGGTCATGCATACGATTGTGTCCATTATTAAGAAGAGTGTACGACTTTTAGACACACGCGTCTCCTCCAGAAATAACTTCCAATCTTCGATTTCTACCTCAAATATGCTTGAACTTCATTTCTTTGATCCAATAAGAAATCCAATAAGATAGTTAAGACCTTTGGAGTCTAGATTTAGTGGAATTAGTCAAGTAAACTTCCATAAAGTGAGGCTGGATACTTAACATTTTAACCGATTTAGTTTTGTGCATTAACAATTTATATTTCATTGTTTCTAATCTTATTGTAAAATTTCTTTAATTTAATGGGCACTAATTTTTATTTTAAAATTTTGATTATTTTTGGAAATTATAAAAATTAGGACTCAATTTCAATTTAGGTAAAGAGTAGTATGCAAGAAAGTAAAAAGCCAAGAGTTTAGAGTTGCTTAGAGAAAGAAGAAAACACAAGTATAATATGGTGGAGAATGAAAATATGGCTAGGAAAACTTACACAACAACAAGAGAAAAAAAAAACGGAAGAAGTTGATTGCCAAGCAAAACGATATGGAAAAGGCGTTCAAATGACGCATTAAGATATGATAAAGAGATACAAAAATGAAGTTGACAAGTGATAATGCAAAAGGAAACCAAAATGCTATAGATAAAAGTTTCATATTTGAAATGCATCATGTCAAAACAACGTTAGCAAGAATCTTTTTAAAACTTAAAAATTTTAAATTATTTAGAAAAAATATAATATTTTACACCGACAACTTAACATCTCTATTATTTCTCTGTCAAAAACTCCTACTTAATATATATATATATATACGACAACTTAACATCTCTATTATTTCTCTGTCAAAAACTCCTACTTAATATATATATTTTCCTATAGAACTCCTTGTCGAATGCATCCTACATGGTTATTTTTCAGGCCCATAACCAAACATTCTTCTTCTTCTTTTCTCATCTTCTTAACATTAATAATTCTCTTTTCTTCTTCTCCTCTTTTCTTTGTTGCCTCAACAACTGCCTTCGTCTTTCAAAATGAACACATTTCTAAGTAAAGACAATGTTAATGACATCTCTGGCCCAAAGCCCACTACACCACCAGCATTCTTCTCCTCTGGCTAAGCATGACGGACTATTCGAAACTTCGTTATGTACTCTAATTTGTGCATGGTCAAATGAATTACTTTTGATCACTAGGAGCTTCGAAAGATATTTCTTCTTTTGACTTCCATTTACCATGTATGCCAAGTGTCTCAACAAGCAAAACTTTTAACGTGAACTCTGATTATTGGGCTGAAATAGTTCACTTCAGAAACTAAAACTTGACTAGGATGTGTTTTTATTAGCCAACTGTTACGAAAACCAATTCAAAGAAGTTAACTTTTCACATTCATGGGCTCTCTTCTTTCTAGAGGGTTTGACAATTAGGAACTAGATTAAGTAAAGATTCCTTAGACTTCAAGCGATCAACTCTACTTTTACTTCACATCTTGACAATTTCACAGAAAAATCAATGACTTTTGTTTTATAAGACATGTATGTTTTAATTTTTATTTAGTCAAAGCTTGTGATTACAACTTCTGCAACTTTCACCACTAAAAAAAAAAGAAGACTTGGATCTCACATTAACTGTGTAGCATATAATTGAATTGAAAATGATAAAAGCTGGACTTCCAATAAATAAAAATTTTACCTTTAATTTTTTTTGAGAAATTAAAAAATTTATTGAAGGATTAAAAAGGAATACAACAAATGGAGGCAGCAAGACTCTCCTACAACTAAAGAAGACATTGTTAGGAGACGCAATTAAAATAAAAACGTCGATGCTCTATAAATAAACAAAGAGACTCCAAACGACATAGTAGAAGGAAATTAGTAAGGTTAACCAAAGAGATTACAATACGACAACCACTTGAAGCGTTGAGTGATGAAAGTGGAAATGGTTTCTAGCTCTCACTAAAAGGGTCTTGATAAAGTTCCAAATTAAGGCAATATGAGATACAAGCATCTTCAACAGAAAGACCAAGGTAAGGATGATCAATCTAAGCAGATCAAGTACTTTCTTTATCTACAAACACTAATCAATGTAAGCAGGAATTTTGGACCTCAAGAAGCATCTTATCCATTTGGGGGGGAAGACGAAGATACCAAGCAATAAGGGAACAACATATAACAACAATGGTGACTTTCAACAGGTAGTAGCTTTACCCTATTCCGCATACTTCCTCTTTCCTTATGAGTGCTACATGTGTACGATGTAGCCCAGATTCCATGCTCTAACTATATGATCACTATACTCAATTAATATATTAGAAATAAAGATCAATTTTCTAATTTTCATGATTAGAGAATTTAATACGTCTAATTGAGACCGTGTTCTTTCTTTGAAAATTTTCAAGTTTTTCTCCTTTCATATCTCCTCTAGGCTAGAAGCCAGCGAGATGATATAAATCGAGCGGTCCCTTTGAGGATTAGTTGTCAGGGTTCCTAAGTTGTCTAAGGTGACAGTAATTAGAATCACATTTAAGCTCTAATGGCACTTCTTCTTAATTTTCCTCCATATGCTTCCAGCAAAGAGGCATTGGAAAAAAAAAGGTCTCTCGTTTCATAATCATTCTAACATAGTACACAAGTGTTGTCCAGATTCAGGAAGTGCAGTTTGTCTATGGTAGCCATCTTATTTAAAGTAGCTAACCATAATAAACAGGAGGAATTAGGTCTTAAGGATTTATGTCATACGAAAGGGTACCAAGCAACCGAGGGTTGTCCTTGAGTGAACCATTCCTTGCATACTTTGTTTGAAAAGGATCTTGGGTTTTAGTTTAGCCAAGAGCATTTATCTTAGGTTCTTGAATTCGAGGAGTAGGTAGGAATGAGGTGATGCACTGGGGCTGGAAAATCAGCCCATGTGTTTTTAGTTATGACTGTACAGACTTTAGCCTTAAGAGATATATGACTCCAACATTGTATAACAGTAAAGAGTCGAATTAATGGACTATAACCCATCCAATTATCAAACCAAAACAGGGTTATTTTCCCATTGCCGACCTTATATGTCACTCCTGGCTCCATAGTGTCCTTAACTTTCAACAAATTATTGATGAAAAAAGATTGGGAGTCTTTAGGTGTAATAGACCACAAAGATTTCCCTTTTAGGATATGAGAATATAACCACTTAGTCTATAGAGAATCTTAATTGCACAAAAGATGCCAGATTTTGTTTTAGCATTAAGATCTTGTTGGTATGACTATAGGAGTTATACCAAGTCCCCCTTCCTTCTTCGATTTGTAGACCTCATCCCATCTAACTTTATTAACCTCCCTTCTAAGTTATGTTTGCCTCATAGAAACCTCCTAAATAGGTTTCAGTCGTCTTCACTACACCTTTAGCGAGTAACATATTAGCCAACTAATAGACTTGCAAAGAGATCAACACTGATTTAATGAGTTGAAGTCTACCTCCAAAAAGATGAAAGCCTGTTTGTCCAATGATTAAGTCTCTGTTGAATTCATTCCACTAAAGGGTAACATTTAGAAAATAGAAGTCTTCTTGTAGAGATAGCCAGACCTAGATAATACAAAGGATATTGTTTCCTTTCTATAGAAGATATACCAGCTATCTCAGCTTCCAATCCATCTGCGCTAGTAGCCAATACAAAATGGCTTTTTGCTAGGTTAATTTCTAATCCAGACAATTCACCAAATTGTTTTAAAGAGGACATCAAAATCTGAATAGAAGGAGGATGTGCTTTACAAAAAAGTAACAAATCATCAGCAAAACAGAGATTAATTAAAGATACTTTCTTGTATTTCTGTGATATTTAAAACCCTTTTCCTTATCTATATTAAACTTTAATAATAAGGTTAGCACCTCCATAAAGAGGATAAACAAGTAGGGAGACATAGGATCTCTTTGTCGAATCCCTCTCTTTCCTTTGAATAGTCAAGATGGTATACCATTCACTAGCACCGAATAGGACGAGGTGGTTATATGTTCGACCACGTTTTTGGAGCCCAACATCTGTTGTCAAAAACCGTGAGTGAATTAACCTGTAGGGTTATTTCAATGAACCCTCATTAGCCATCATCCCACAAGGGTGGTATGCCCACACCAATCAAATACCAAAATCACAATTTGACTTCTTTAAAACAATTGTAGCTCTAAGTCTCTAGTTTAATTTGAAGCAAGAACCATCTCAATCGGAGTTCTATAGATGAAGTTATGCTTAAGAAGCCAAAGTATGTTCATACCTCATTCATGCTTAAGAAGCCAAAGTATGTTCATACCAAAGTATGTGACACATTCTCAAAGTATTTAAAGAACAATAAATGCATACTTTTAAGGTAGTTGGAAATCATTTAATTCCATTTAGTTGAAAGAAATATTATGGCTTACTAACTCAATTATAAAAAAGTAACCTACCTTAATTTCCTTGCTTGAAAACTTGCTCAAGGATGTCTTTATTCTTGCTCCTCTTGCCTCTCTTACCTCCTTTTAGCATTGGCAAAAATTCCCATTCAATAGGAATTCAAATTGGAAAAATCAAAGAACCGTATGCATGAAATTGACCCTAGAATACTTAAACACATGCATTTCCTAAGCTCTTTGAACCAAAACCCTTCCAAAAATCTAAAAAATTAAACATAAACTTACCTTGAATCTTCACCAAACAATGAGTTTCTTGGCTCTAATGGAAGCTCTAATCTTCCTCTTCCTTTTTTCCTTCTTGAACATTATCAAAATCTCCCTTAAAAACTAAGAAAGATGAAACCTAGTTTGCTCTTCTTTCTTTCCCTTCTATTCTCCTTACACGACACTCTCTCTCCTCTCTTTTCTTCAATTTTTGTTTTCTTCCTTCTTTAATAGCAAGACAACCATTCTTCTCCCCTTTATACTTTTAATGAACCCAAAAAGTCCATTTTATCCCTCCTTTTAAGCTTATGACTTTTTAAACTTAAAGTGATCTTCCAAAAATGCCCCTCATGAAAACTTACCACTTTAACACTTTAATTCAATTAATCATATATCATAAAATCTTCCTCACATTAACATGGTAAGTACTCCAAAAATAATTAATCTATTAAGACCTCAAAATTAATTTAAATCATGCTTATTCATCATAAAATTTTTTTGGGGCCAACATTTCTCCCCCTCTTAAAAGAATTTCATCTTCAAAATTCTTACTTGAGTCGTTAAAGAGGTGGGGATACTTCTCCTTCATGGATTCCAAAGGCTCCCACGTAGCCTCTTCGACATAATGGTTTCTCCACAGGACTTTGACCAGTTGAACTGTCTTATTCCTGAGGACTTTTTCCTTGATGTCCAAAATCTCCACTAGAATCTCCTCATAACTCAGATCATCTCTCAACTAAACCTTTGTGGTCTGAATGATGTGGGACGAATCTGATTTATATCTCCTCAACATGGACACATGAAAGACGTCATGTATCTGTGACAATTCTGGGGGCAATGTCAACTTATAGGCTAGTGGTCTAATCCTCCTAACGATCTTGTAGAGGCTTACATATCTCGGGCTCAACTTGCCTTTCTTGCTAAACCTCATAACTCCTTTATAAGGAGACGTCTTAAGAAAGACTTTCTCACCGACTTCATTCTCCATCTCCTTTTAGTGTGCATCAGTGTAGCTCTTCATTTTATCCTGTGCTGCCTTAAGTAGTTGCTTAACTAAGTTGACCTTGTCCACTGTCATCTGAAGTAACTTTGGCCCTATCAGTTTCCTTTCTCCTTCTTCATCCCAACATATTGGAGTTCTATATCTCCTTCCATACAATGCTTTATAAGGAGCTATTTGAATGCTCGAATGGTATGAATTAGTGTAAGCAAATTTGACCAATGGCAAATGCTCGTCCTAAGCTTCTTTAAAATCCATCACACATGCCCTAAGCATTCCCTCAAGGGTCCGAATGATCCTCTTAGATTGACCATCTGTTTGGGGGTGAAAAGTTGTGCTAAAATTCAACTTGGTTCCCAGAGCCCCTTGTAAGCTTCCTCAGAATCTCGAAGTAAATCGAAGATCCCTGTCAGAAAAGGAATCCTATGTAGTCTCAGTATCTCATTAATATACTTCTTTGCTAGCATATGCAGAGAATCAATCTGTTTGATTGCCAGAAAATGGGTTGACTTCGTCAAACGATCAATAATAACCCATATGGTATAATGCCTCCTACTAGTTTTGGGCAAACCCATCAGAATATCCATAGATACCCGTTGCCACTTTTACTTAGGGATGGACAATATCCTTAACTTGCCAGAAGGTGCCTGGTGCTCAACCTTGACTTGCTAACATACTAAACACTTGCTAGAATATTCTGCTATATCCCTTTTCATGCCTTTCCACCAGAAATGCTCTTTCAGATCTTTGTAAATCCCGGTGCTACCTGGGTGTATGACATAAGGTGCATTGTGTGCCTCGTCTAATATTTCATCCTTTACTTCCTTGACATTCGGGATACAAAGTCTGTCTCTTACAACTATGAGTCCATCATCCCTTACCACCACTTCAGATTTCTTGCCATTCTGGATTTTTTCTCAGAGCTTACTCAATTCTGCATCATGTGCTTGTAACTACTTAACTTTCTCCCTGAGTATTGGTCTCAATATGAAACTAGCAAGAATACAATTTGGTTCCTCCTGTTCAAGCTTATCCTAAGCTTAGCCATTTCTTCCAATAATGACAGATAAACTATTCGAACATGAGCTATAGAGGATTTCCTACTCAAGGCGTCTGTTACCACATTTTCCTTTTCTGGATGATATTCAATCAACAGGTCATAATCTTTGAGCAACTTTAACTACCTTTTTTGTCTCAAATTCTGCTATTTCTGACTCAATAAATACTTGAGACTTTTATGATCTGTAAAAAACTTCGTCTGAACTCCATACAAATAATGTCTCCAAATCTTTTGGGAAAAAATTACTGCTGCCAATTCCAGATCATGAGTCGGGTAATTCAACTCATAAGGCTTTAGTTGCCGTGAAGCATAAGCTATCACCCTATCTCCTTACATCAACACACAACCCAAACCTTTCTTGAAGCATCATTGTAAACTGTATAACCCTCATCTCTTGTGGGTAAAGTCCGTATTAGTGCACTGGTCAATCTGTGCTTAAGTTTCTCAAAGCTCTTCTGACATCACTCTAGATAAACTTCTAATTCTTCCTCAATAGCTTGGTCATCGGAGCCACTATCATAGAGTATCCTTCCATAAATCTCCTATAATAGCCTGCCAATGCCAGAAAACTCCTCACTTCTGTCACTGTCTTGGGTGAATGCCAGTTTATCACTGCTTCAACTTTCCTCGGATCGACATGTACTCCATCTTTCGAAATCATATGTCCAAGGAATACCACCTTATGAAGCCAAAACTCACACTTGCTAAATTTGGCATAAAGTTCCTTCTCCCTCAATGTTTGCAACACTATCCTGAGATGTTACTCATATTCCTCTTCACTCTTGGAATAAACTAGGATGACATCGATAAACACTATGTCAAACTGATCCAGATACTCCTTAAAGACCCTATTCATAAGATCTATGAATGCAGCTAGAGCATTGGTCAGTCCGAATGGCATGACTAGAAACTCATAATACCCATAATATGTCTTGAAGGCTGTCTTGTTCACATCAGACTCCCTGATTCTTAGTTGATGATAGCCTAACCTGAGATCAATTTTGAAAAAGACCCTTGCTCCTTGCAGCTGGTCAAACAGATCATCAATCCCGGGCAGAGGATAGTTGTTCTTAACAATCACCTTGTTGAGTCTCCGACAATCAATACACATCCACTATGTTCCATCCATCTTTTTAACAAATAAAACAGGTGCTCCTCATTGTGACGAACTCTACCTTATATACCCCTTCTCTAACAGTTCCTCTAATTGTTCCTTGAGCTTCTTTAGTTTAGCTGAAGCTATTTTATACAGTGGTATAGAAATGGGTATGATTCCGGGAATCAAGTCGATGGTAAACTCAATTTTCCTCACCAGTGGCAAATCAAGTAAGTCCTCTGGAAACGCGTCTGGAAACTCCCTCACAATCGAAAAATCCTTTAAACACGTCTAGAAACTCCCTCACAATCAGAAAATCCTCTAACTTCCCTTTATTTTCATCAGGGTCCATGACATGTGCCAAAAAGGCTTCACACCCTTTTCTCATTATCCGGTCGACGAGCAAGGCCGAAACAATTTTGGGTGATGGTGTTCTCCTATCTCCTCTAAAAATCATCTTCTCACTATTGCCAAAGTCAAACTCTACCTCCTTGAGGCTACAATCTAACTTCACACAATATTTTTCCATGGCATCCATACCTAGTATAAAATCTAGACCCTTCAGTTGTAGAGGCAATAAGTCTACTACCAGTCTAGCACTCTCAATAACCAGTTCACAATCTCTATATACTTGACTTATTATCACCTTCCTTCCTAAAAAAGTACTAACGATCAAGGGACTATGTAATGGTACCAAATTCACATCATGTAATATTATGCTTGCATAAACAAATGATTGCGTGGAGCCAGAATCAATTAACACATATACTGTAGAATTAAATAACTGAGCCATACCTGTGATAACTTTAGGTACAGTTGCAGCTTCCTCTCTGGTCATGGCGAACACCCTTTCCTGAGCCTGAGCCTGAGCCTGAGCCTGATCCCTTGATCTTTCTGGAGGAACAACCTTCCTTGCAACTCCAGAACTGACCACCTCAGCGACTGACCTGATCCCCACTATTTCTGCTCTCCTTGGGGCTTACAACTGTGACTCCTCTTGCTTTGTTACTTGGGGACAATCCCTGATCATGTGTCCCTTTTTTCTGCATCGGAAGCATGTTCCAAGTAACTTGAAGCACTCTCCTTGTGAAATTTCCCACAATGCTCACATTGGGGGTTTGTATTCATGTGACTACTCCTCTCCATCCTTCTATTGCCTCCCACAGTTGAGGCTTGTACTGAAACTGCCCTCACTTGCTTATTCTTGGCAGAGCCACTAGTCCCCACTTCGCTCTGGGAGCGGAAGCTCCTCTCACTCCTTTTTGACATTGGGGCACTCATTCCCTTCTTAGCAGGCTGTTCCCGACTCTTCCTCTTCTTATTGACTTCATATTTGATGTTCTCCAGTTTCTTCGCCTGGAGGGCCACATCTACTAACAATTGGCAGTCACATAAATTATGGATCAGCACCTCCTCCTTGATCCCCAGATGAAGTCCTCCCTTAAATTTGCGGCACTTGTCCTCCTTATTTGCCACAATGTTAGCCGCATATTGAGAGAGTTGGGTGAACTTCAACTCATATTTTCTCACACTCATGTCCCTCTGCGTGAGATTTAGGAACTCCCTGGCCTTCTCTTGGATATAGACTCTTGAGAAGTATTTTCTCCTGAAAGCTTCCAAAAAGTCTTTCCATGTCAGTACCGGTGGTATGAACTGACTGTGGGGCACTGACTTCTACTAATGGAGCGCATCCCCCTGTAATAAACTGACTACATAGTCTAACTTCTCTTCGTCAGAGCCCTTCATCTGAATCAGGACTCTCTCAGTCCTCTTCAACCATGCTTCAGCCTCTTCAGGGTTGGTAGTCCCATTGAAATCCACAGCTCCATACTTGTAGAGCTTATCATACTACTCACTCTTTTCCACTGGAGCTTGTACTGGCACTTGTGACCCTTGACCCATGGCGTAAGTAAAAGCCTAGAGAAAGGCTTGAAAAAATCGCGAATCCATGGTAGGCGTAGGAGGAGGAGCTGGTGACACTTCATGTTGCACACTAGATGCCTCGAAATTAGGAGTAGAATGTGTCCCTGCATCTTGTGGGATATAGGATTCATTCGTGCTCCCTTAGCGAGAGCCAGATCGAGTCAGAGCTCCTCGATTTCTTTTTCGAGGTGGCATAATCACTCCTTCAATTTAAAACCATTGAAAATCTTTAGTTCATTCAAAACAATTTCAAAACATGTAAAACAATTCAAAACAACGCAAATTGTTCATTTAAATTAATGCATGTTCATTTCGTAATTGAAAACCACCCACCTCAATGACTAGGATACTCCTAAACCTAGTCGCTTTGATACCATAATTTTTGGACCCCGTTTTCGGAGCCCAACATCTGTAGTCATAAATTGTGAGCGAATTACCCTGTAGGGTTATTTCAATGAACCCTCATTAGCCATTGTCCCACAAGGGTGGTGTGCCCACACCAATCAAACACCAAAATCACAATTTGACTTCTTCAAAAAAATTGTAGATCTAAGTCTCTAGTTTAATTTGAAATAAGAACCATCTCAATCGGAGTTCTATAGATGAAGTTATGCTTAAGAAGCCAAAGTGTGTTCATACCCCAGTCATGCTCTCTCAACCGACCCCTCACTATCTTTCCATCAATATTTTTTAGATTAAAACTAAAAGCTACCAATTTTTACGGAGAGATACAAAAATGTGTTAGGAATTTATCGGTTCAAGAATCACTTCATTTGGTGGTCGGAGGATGAAGTTATGTCCCAAAGAATCAAACATGATTTTGTCCTCAATCATACTGAACCTGTTTCGGGACAATTGACATAACTTTCACTAAAGATATCGGATTAAGGTCATTCTTAGACTGTTTGAAAGAGGATTTCTATATCTACAATTTTTTGAGACCCTGAAGTGAGATTTTGTGATTTAGAGGGTCAAAAATACAAATTTCCGAAAGTATATAGTGTATGTCTATTAAACAGACATACACGTCCGCCTAATGGACATACATGGGATTGGGGGCCTTTCCAGACTCGAGAAGGTCTGTTTAATAGACATAATGTCTGTTAAACAGATTGGGTGAGGCTGGGGGTCCTCATATACTCAAGAAGGTCCATTTAACAGACTTGATGTCCGTCGGACATAGGTGATACAGAACTCTCTCCAAAGCCTCTCCAATAGTTCCTACATCCATTTTAACATCACTTTCACTCATAATCTTCTCAAATTCACCTCTTCTAGTGTAATATCACTTCCTCACAATTCAAACACCATGTTAATCTCATAAAATTCTTAAATCTTAACTCATTTGATTCATCACAATAAAAAATTTCTCATCTTTCATTATAGCTGTCATGCATTACACCCTATGCAGCCTTACCAACTTATAATGATCATATCTCTCAACTCCAATATCCAAAAATTTCATACTATATACCTTGGAAAGTTAGAAAGATAAACTAAAACTTCCAAGAAGACAACTTTGTCTAATTCAGCCTATATTAATACAAATTTCCCCCTGAATTCAGAACAAAATTCCTACCCCTATGAAAAACTTGAAGATGCAATACTAGGGAAATCATGAGCAAAACATAATGTATAAATATTTCATTAACATAAAAAGATAAGAGTTTTACAAAGCTTTAGTGGACATTTCGAGCCACCTTACATCAATAATCCAAGCCTTGACTCTCAACTCGATCACTCGATATCTTGCTCATCACCTGAAGAGGGGAAGGAACGGGGGGTGAGCTTGAAAGCTCGTGGGTAGCAGTTTTATAATCGGTAATAAGAAAAAAACCATTAAAAACCTTAATGATCATATCAAATTCTCATTGAATCATAAAACACAAAATTCTCAACTTATCGAACCAATTCACAAATTACATAAGTCATACACCCATCAAACTTGCCAATATATCATAATCAATTAAACACGTCAGAATGGTTTGGGTGGTTCTATAACAGAACGTACTGACAATTCCCTATAAGGGTCTTGTGTAGTCGTAAATAGAACGTACTATCGCAATCCCACTTAATGGTCTTACGTAGCGGTAAACTTAGGGGAGTACGTGAAGGAGCTCCGTGCTACTAACAGGTAGGTGGGTGAAGCCTTTTAGTCAAAGTGCACTTAACAGACAAAACAGACCACCATAAACCCATATAACATGTTATTGATGACTTGAAAATCGATTGCCCAAATGACACATTTCAAAAACTTGTTTTTCATGAGCACGAAATATTTCATATGCATTTCCATCATCATTTCACAATTCATCAACTAAATTCTTATACCAAGCATATAACCATTTCCCAAATCATTCCAAAGCAACAAATACAACAATTATGAAGCAATTTGAAATCATTCTCATATCAGTTCATAATTCATTCACAAAATTCATATACAAAAACATGTGACACATTCTTAAAGTATTTAAAGAACAATAAATGCACATTTTTATGGTAGTTAGAAATCATTTAATTCCATTTATTTGAAAGAAATATTGTGGCTTGCTAACTCAATTATAAAAAGGTAACCCACCTTAATTTCCTTGCTTGAAAACTTGCTCAAGGATGTCTCTCTTCTTGCTCCTCTTTCCTCCCTTCAACATTGGAAATCTCAAAGAACCATATGCATGAAATTGACCCTAGAATACTTAAACCCATGCATTTCTTAGGTTCTTTGAACCAAAACCCTTCCAAAAATCTAAAGGATTAAATATAAACTTACCTTGAATCTTCACCAAACATTGAGTTTCTTGGCTCTAATGGAAGCTCTAATCTTTCTCTTCCTTTTTCCCTTTTTGAACACCCTTAAAATCTCCCTTAAAAACTAAGAAAGATGAAACCTAATTTGCTCTTCTTTCTTTCCCTTCTTTTCTCCTTACACAACACTCTCTCTCCTCTCTTTTCTTCAATTTTTGTTTTCTTCCTTGTTTAATAGCAAGACAACCATTCTTCTCCCCTTTATACTCTTAATGAACCCCAAAAGTCCATTTTATCCCTCCTTTTAAGCTTATGACTTTTTAAACTTAAGTGATCTTCCAAAAATGCTCCTTATGCAAACTGACCACCTTAACACTTTAATTCAATTAATCCTACATCATAAAATCTTACTCACATTAACATGCTAATTACTCCAAAAATAAATAATCTATCAAGACCTCAAAATTAATTTAAATCATGCTTATTCATCATAATTTTTTTTTGCCTCTATCCATTTAATAACTATAGAAAGAAATCTCATCACCTCCATCAACATAAGAATAAAATTCCATTCAATACAATCAAAGGCCTTCTTGAAATCTATCTTAAAAGCACAGTTAGGTGGAGAGTTCTGCCTTTGGTAGCCTTTAATAAGCTCCTGGACAATAGAGATGTTGTCTCCAATCATCCTTCCTTGCATGAATGTTGTTTGATTATTACTAACCAATGTCCCCATAACTGCCTTGAGTCTATTTATGATAACTTTAGAGATCACCTTATAAAGAAAATTTGAACTAGCAATAGGTCTGAACTCATTAAAGGAGTTTGGGTTACTGGTTTTAGGAATTAAGCAGAGGAAGGTTTTATTTATCTCTTTTAATCGTACACCCGTACAGAAGAATTTACTCACAGAGTGTTTCACCATTGGTCCAATCTCACCCCAAGCTTTCCGAAAAAAGAATCCATTTAAGCCATCTGGACCTGGGGCTTTGTTTGGATTCATTTGGGACATAACTCCTTCAATCTCTAAATTATGGATAGGCCTAACTAAATCAAGGGCTTCTTTTTTTTTTTTGGAGATAATTTCCTCGTAATGAAAACTGAATGGTGGCTGAGGTTTGAGTAGAGTGCCCATAAAAACTACTGAAATGCTTCCCTACCTCCTCAAGGATTAGTTCCTGTTTGTTGAGTAATCTACCATCTGGAGCTCGAATAGAGGAAATCCAATTGTAGTTTCTTCTCCCTACAAGTGAGTTGAAGAAAAACTTTGAGCATTTATCAGTTTCCTGCAGCCATTTAACTCTTGCAGATTGCTTTATAAGACTTTTATGATTATGGACAGTAGAGAGATATAGATTGAGTTTCTCCTTCTCTAATGACAAAAGGTGTGGATTCCCAAGGTTATGTGAGAGTTGCTCTTGAATGGTAGAGAGAGCACTCTTAGATCTCTCAATAACATTAGTAGTAGATCTACCCCTTGAAGTATTTAACGTTTTTAATTCATCTTTGATGGCTTTGAACTTCTAGACACAAATATACTGTTTAGTACCATATACGACCTTCCTCATTCCTATCTGTACAGTCTCATGAAATCCTTCCATATCTGCCAAAAAATTTATTAAATCTGAAAGGAAATTTAGCTTTCTGTTTGAGGAAGATACCCTTTATCCTAGCAGGAGAGTGTTTAGAGAAAAGAGGATCTAAAAAGGAGGTGGAACTCATAGGAAAAATATGTAACCAGCTCAGATTTACTAGTACCCGATCCAATTTTTTTACTTATAAACCAGTCCCTAGCTTGCTTGTTACTCCAAATAAATTTGTGACCTTGGATTTTAAGATCAGTAAGGCTTGTGGTCTCCACGCAGTCATTAAAATCAGATGTGAAATTCCTTAAGAGAGTATTGCCTTTAGCTGCAGCTCTATATAGTGTAGAGTTAAAATCACCACCGATAACCCAAGGACTAACTACTTTATGCTAGAAAACTTCCAAACTCTTCCATAACTCTTTTCTTTGAAAGGCATGATTTGACACATAGACAACTGAAGAGAAGACAGTCAAGTCCTCAGTTATAAAATGTCATTTCATGTGCATCACCTGTATTTCCACTTCACAAGACCTCGGCTTCCACAAAATTAGGATTAAATCCAATGATAATCTTTCCCAAAACATGTTTATTTTAATGATTTGTGATAAATTTCCAGTTACCACCCAATTTATTCAACTTGATAGTATTCTCTATCCTAATCTTGGTTTCCAAAAGAGCTAATAAGCAAGGCTTTTCTTGATAGAAAAAATTCCTTAAAGTTAGGAGCTTCTTAGGCCAGTTAATACCTCTAACATTCCATATAAACCAAGTAATTAAGAAGATGTGGTAGGTTTAGAGCGTTTCTTCCTGCTCATCTTTGATCTTCTAGTAGCTATTGTCTCAAAAGAGGTACTTGGATCATGACCCTGAATAGATGAAGGGGAAGTGCCTAAAAGTCACTTTGGTTTAGTCAGGGAGGGTGACTGAGGGCTCTAACTATTTACCATTCTGTTAATGGGCATTTTATATTGATTTTAGATACATAATTTGCTAAACTCTTATCCATTTAATGTTTAAATTGCATTAATTAAGAGTTATTTGTTTTAATTTTAGGTACATATTGGCTTTGGAAATAAAGTAAGAAAAACTTCTTAAAAAGGAAGACCCATGCCACCTAAAAATGTGAACGTTTTGGCCAAGACAAGAATAAGGAGGGATATGCATGAAAAAGGAGGGGTGTGTGTGAATAAGGTGTGGACCAAAAACCTTAATTATCACATCACTCCATAGGAAAGAAAAGAAGAAGTTGGCGGTGACAGAGAGAGGAGAACCAAGACAGCGTGAGTTGCGTGTGAATAAGATGTGGACCAAAAACCTTAATTGTCACACCAATACATAGGAAAGAAGCAAAAAAGATGGCGACGACAGTGAGAGGAGACAAAAATGTTGGCCAAGCAGTAGTTGTGCATAAATAGAAGGGGTGGACTAAAAAGTTTATTTGTCACGTCAATGAATAGGAACGAAGGAGAGGGTTGTAGCTGAAGACAGAGTCGTGAGACATTTTTCAATCCCAACAGCCACATTTTTATGTGAACAAGAGATGGACCAACCATTTATTTGTCACATCAGCTACAGTAGTAAGGAGGGAGGAGAGAAAATACATCAGTGGTAAAAGACGTCGGTGATAGAGAAAATACAACAGCGGTAGAAGACGCCGACAGTAGAGAATTTCTTGGATAGCAACAATTGTCTCTCCTGAAGACTATATATATTGAGTGTTTTTAATTTGTTTTTATTCCTTATTTGTTTTTATTTTTGTGGATTTAATCAATGCAAATATATATTATGACCATGATTTGTGTTACATTGATGAATATATATCTGTAAGTTTTTTAGTTGAGGTTGTGGTTGATATTGGATTAGAACAATTTTTGTGGTATTGGTTCTTGCTTGATTGAATGCATATTTACTTCTAATTTAGCTTGATCACCTAGATTAAGGCCTTAGCTGATTGAATGCCATAACCAGTGGGATTTAATTTGTCAAAAAATTAATTAAGCAATATACTTGAGACTAAAGCGTAGACCAACCTTAGGATCTTGTGTGAGGATATCTAGGATTAACGAACTTAATTTTAGGCTTCTTGTACTGAATGCATTTTATTCTAAATTATCTATGAACTTAGTAGGTAACTCGAGTTTAGAAGAGAAGGGAATTCCTATGAAAATTGAGTTTGACTTGCTTAAGTAAAATAAATCCTAAATCAATCCATCGTTACAAGTTTTAGTGTCTAATGCAATTGAAATTTGATACCTTAGCCAATTTTTGTCATTTGATTAAATCTAGTCATTTTTAATCCATACTTTGCATCTTGCATATTTCCTTGATTCGCTTATTCTATTTTATTTTCAAATCAATCAATTCTTAATTGTTTGAGCAATTTTGCATCGTTTAATTTAATTGTCTTGCGTGTTGGAATCCTTTGGGTATGATATCCAGTTCTTACCATTTTATATTACTTATCGACGGGGTACGTTTGCCTCTAATTGGTCTAGATAGAATTTAATTTATATTGCTTTGTTTAGACCACAACACATTCATAGTTGGAATCTCTACCTGAGTTTTGGGTTTTGCATTGGGTGAAGTTACCTTTGGAGTATCATGCATAGGTATATATTTGACCTCCTGTTCTATAACCTAAGAGGTTACTTTTGAGAATTCTCTTGACCTACTTGTTCGCTCATCAAGTCCTATAAGCTCTTCATATCTCCCTTTAAGAACTTCCTGCTCGTAGGGATCCATCGTTTCCCTTATGATTTCAAGGAGGGCTTCCATTGGTAGTTAACATAAACATTGTTTTTAAACAATGAGCCATTTTCTCCAAATCTCTTAATCAGAATGTTGTCAGGCAAGTTTGTGATGATTTCTACATTTATACATAGCCTTGCATAGCTAACCCTCTCCTCTGGGAAGTATTTTCATCTATACAAAGGGGTTTTCTAAGGTAGCTTGTGATCATACTAAGGCCCTTGGTAGTCCAATATTCTAGTGGGACATTATATAAATGTACCCATAAGGGAACTGCCTAGTACTTAAGGGAATCAACCTGAATCCCAGGTCTCCAAGGCTATAAAAATAAGGGTTGGTTCTAGATATGCCAAAGGCCCTCCTTTACCACTTTCATAGCTACATCTTTAGATGAGAATGTAAATAATATGTTGGAGTGCGTATGGACCGAGTATTCACAATACGCTGTGGAAAAAATCATAACATAACACGATGTATAACCGAAAACATATAGGATGCGCAAAATACCTTTTTGACACGGATTGGTGGTTGCTTTTTCGAATTCGTAGACACTGCTACACGCGAATGTCCTCTACCGGTATCCATAGGAGTATGCACGATCTGGGCTGCGGCTATCGTGTCCTAGCACGTCCTGAAACTCTTTCCAAATGTCACACGCACTTCTCTCGGATGGTGGCTAGGGTTTTTTTATCACAATGATGTCTTTTTTTATGAGACCTAAGTTTCTCTATTTATAGAGAAAACCTAATCCTATTAAAGCCCAATAAGTTTCGGCCCATT
>JAOQMP010067843.1:0-23622 GCA_027563575.1 Erythroxylum pedicellare | reverse complement strand
TAGGCTAGCTTAGGTCCATTGCATTAGGTTCCAATTAAGTGAGACGACCCGAGGTTGCACTCTATATTGCAATCCTTGGAATTTAATTTTTGATTCGACCTCTAAGGGTAAAACTGAAAGACGAAGCGGATCAATGGATTTGGCATAAAAGGCATGGATATCCTAACTTAGACCTTACCTCCAGCCTTAACTCTAAGTAACTTGTACATGGACTTCCAAGGGTCAAACTTGAGAAAGAAAGAACTTTAGAGTATACAAAATGGTAAAACAAGATAAGATCTCATTCAAGAGCAAAACATCGTAACCTCCACTAGAATTTTGTAATTAATTCATATGGATTTGTTTAGCCTAACTAAAGTGATTAACCTAAGCAATAAATTTTATCTTTTTTTCATAGTAAATGATTTCAGTAGATTTAAGATTGAAAATATAAATGTATTACGAATTTTTTAAATTTATAAAAAGAGTTTAAAATGAAAGGGGACTCTTTATTTCATTAATTAGAAGTGATCATGATAAAGAGTTTGAGAATGAAACATTTAAAGCCTTTTCTGAAGATAATGGTATCTTTTCTAATTTCTATACTCAAAAACTCCTTAATAAAATAAATATGTTAAGGGAAAAAGTAGGACATTATAAGATATAACTTGTGACTATGGTAAATAAATATGATCTTCCTAATTATTTTTATATGGAAGTTGTAGCTATCATATGTCACATTTCCAATAGAGTTTACATAATACAAACTTTAGATGAAATACCTTATGAGCTTTGGCATAGGAAGAAGCCAAGGATTAGTTATTTCAACCTTTTTTTTTATTGTAACTGCTACAATTTGAATATTAAAGATAACATAAGGAAGTTTGATTCTAAAGTGGATGGAGTGATTTTTCCTGGTTATTCCTTAACTAGAAAAACACATAAAGTATTTAATTGAAAGAGTCTTATTACTTAAGAGTTTAAGCATGTTGTTTTTTATGAGTATAACCATTTTATATCCAAGAAAATTATTGAATATGATGATGCAGGATTATTAACGGACTTGAAAAAATTAACCCTCGAAGATAATATGATTAATCACTAATACAAATCACATGAGTTAAGTAAGCAAAATTTTCAACCAAGTAAGGGATAAAAAAAGGAATATGATCTTCTAAGAGATATAAAATTTAAGAAAAATCATACTTCAATTCAAATTATAGGTGATGTTCAACAAGGAGTAATAATTAGATATCATCTTAGAGACTTATCTCGTATTGCTTTTGTTTCCCAAATTGACCTCAAGACTATATAAGAAGCCTTTAATGATGAAAGTAGGGTTCTTGATATGAATGAAGAGTTCAAAGAAGTAAGGTGTGGACTTTAATACATATACTGGAAGATCATTAAATAATTAGTATCTAGTGGGTGTTTAGAAATGAATTAGATGAATCGAGTACCATTTTTGGAAACAAAGTTAGATTGGAGGCTAAGGGTTATAATTAAATGGAGGGTACTTTAAGAAAAAGATGCGCCAATAGTTATATTAGAAGCTATTAGATTATTATTTGCAATTGTATATTACATAAATTTTAAATTATTTCAAATGGATATTTAAAGGTATGTTAAAATGAATTTATTCAAGAAGGAGTTTATGTTAATCAACCTTCTAATTTTCAAATTCATGATATACCCAATCATGTTTATAAACTCTATAAAACTTTATTTGGCTTGAAAATTGACAATGGTAAAGTTAGTGAGGAAGACAACAATATCATTGATAACATACTTTAATTTAATGGATTAAAGCATAACTTGTGTAGTGAGAGCCAACTATATAACAAAGACTACAAAGCATGCTTTAAGAGAAGGACCATACATTGTATCTATTGTACTTAACAATAGCATTGCATGTTTTTTAGTAAGAGAGAAAGGAATACACACACACACACACACAATTGATCTTGAAGATTTATATAAGAAAAATATGAAATGTTTAATGTCTATTAGGGAACATGTATAGATTTGGCATAAAAGGCCTGGATATCCTAACTTAGACCTTACCTCCAACCTTAACTCTAAGCAACTTGTCCATGGACTTCCAAGGGTCAAACTTGAGAAAGAAAGAACTGTGGAGCATACAAAATGGTAAAACAAGATAAGATCTCATTCAAGAGCAAAACATCGTAACCTCTACTAGAATTTTGTAATTAATTCATATGGATTTGTTTAGCCTAACTAAAGTAATTAACCTAAGCAGTAAATTTTATGTTTTTTTCATAGCAGATGATTTCAGTAGATTTAAGATTAAAAATATAACTGTGTTATGAATTTTCATATTTGTAAAAAGAGATTAAAATGAAAAGGGACTCTTTATCTCATAGTTAAAAGTGATCATGATAAGGAGTTTGAGAATGAAACATTTAAAGCCTTTTGTGAAGATAATGGTATCTTTTTTAATTTCTTTACTCAAAAACCCTTAATAAAATAAATTTGTTAAGAGAAAAAGTAGGAGATTATAAGATATAACTTGGACTATGGTAAATAAATATGATCTTCCTAATTATTTTTAGGTGGAAGTTGTAGCTATCATATGTCACATTGCCAATAGAGTCTACATAATACAAACTTTAGATGACATACCTTATGAGCTTTGGCATAGGAAGAAGCCAAGGATTAGTTATTTCAACCTTTTTTTATTGTAAGTGCTACAATTTGAATATTAAAGATAACATAAGGAAGATTGATTCTAAAGTGGCTGAAGTGATTTTCCTGGTTGTTCCTTAACTACAAAAACATATAAAGTGTTTAATTGAAAGAGTCTTATTACTTAAGAGTTTATGCATATTGTTTTTGATGAGTATAACCATCTTATATCCAAGAAAATTCTTGACTATGATGGTGCAGGATTATTAAAGGACTTGAAAAAATTAACCCTCAAAGATAATACTATTAATCACTAATACAAATCACATAAGTTAAGTGAGCAAAATTTTCAACCAATTAAGGGATAAAAGAAGGAATATGAGCTTCTAAGAGATATAAAATTTAAGAAAAATCATCCTCCAAATCAGATTATAGGTGATGTTCAACAAGGAGTAATAATTAGATATCGTCTTAGAGACTTATCTCATATTGCTGCTTTTGTTTCTCAAATCGACCTTAAGACTATATAAGAAGCCTTTAATGATGAAAGTAGGGTTCTTGATATGGATGAAGAGTTCAAAGAAGTAAGATGTGGACTTTAATACATATACCAGAAGATCATTAAATAATTAGAACCTAGTGGGTGTTTAGAAATGAATTAGATTAATCGAGTACCATTTTTAGAAACAAAGTTAGATTGGAGGCTAAGGGTTATAATTGAAGGAGGGTATAGATTTTAAGAAGAAGTTGCACCAATAGTTATATTAGAAGCTATTAGATTATTATTTTCAATTGTATATTACATAAATTTAAATTATTTCAAATGTATGTTTCAAGGTATTTTAAAATGAATTTATTCAAGAAGGAGTTTATGTTAATCAACCTCCTAATTTTCGAATTCATGACATACCCAATCATGTTTATAAACTCTCTAAAACTTTATTTGGTTTGAAACAAGCTCCTGAAGCTTGGTTTCATAGGTTAAGTGATTTATTTTAAGAAATAGTTTTACTAAAGGCAAGGATGAAACAAATGTTTTTATTAAAAAGCATAAGCATAACATTCTAATTGTTCAAACTTATGTTGATGATATTATTTTTAGTGTAACTAATGAAATCTTGTCAAAGGAATTTTCAAAGTTTATGAGTAAAGAATTTGAGATGAGCATGATGGGAAAGCATAACTTATTTCTTAAACTCAAAATAAAACAAATGAAGGAGAAAATATTCATAAATTAAACTAATTACACCAAATAATCACTATTGGAGCTTCTAAGAATTAGTATCAGAAACAAACTCTCTACTAGTTAGGGGTAACGCTGCCTACTATCACATGTCGCTAGACCCCACGCCTCAACAGGACTTCAATTGGATGTTGATGATGATGACATCAAATGACTACTTAAATGATTTAGAATGGACCAAACCAAGTCATTATGAGCACCCATAAGTGTCATAACTAAGTTAAACAAGGATGAAAAGGGAAAACAAGCTAATGTAAAGCTCTACCAAGGTATGATTGATAGTTTACTTTATCACAAATAGGTTTGATATTATGTTTTTTGTATTCTTATGTTCAATATTTTAATCAAATCCTATAAAGTCTCATCTTTTAGGAGTTAATTGCATACTTAGATATTTGTGTGGTATCATTTGTTTAGGAATTTGCTATCTTAAGCACACATTCTTTTACTTGATTGGTTATGCAGATACAAATTATAGTTGTCGTCGTTTAGATAGAAAGAGCATATATGGTACTTATCAATTCTTAGGAAATGAATTATTCTCATAGTTTAGTTTTAAAAGAAAATTAATTGTCTTATTAACAATTGAAGTTGAATATATGGTGATTGTAGTTAGTATGTACAAATTCTATGACTTAGATAACAACTTAAAGACTATGGTATACAACTTACAAAAATACCAATTAAGTGTGGTAGCACTATTGCCATTTTCCTTACAAAGAACCTATGATTGATATTTCCATTGTGTTTAAGTTCTTTTAATATTTTTTAAAGTATATTTAGACCAAAATTTATGATTTGAGGTCACATTGATCGATCAATATATAATAGCAGTCAACTAGAGTCCTTAGAACTTCTTATACTAAGTGTATCATAAATTTGTAAGCAAGTTGGTCGATTGAATAGTCAAGCACTATTAAACATTAGTCAACCAATGATATTCAATGGTCAAATAATATAACAAATTTTAAAGAAAATTATATACCATGATAATGGTGTATGTTTGGTTGATTATATTGTTTAGCCAATACATAATATTGGTCAACCAATGTAACTATATGGTTAACCAATATACTTATGTTTAAAAATATTTTTCACTCTCCCTCTCATCTTTTTGTTGCTTTTCTTTACTTTCTTCTTTACAAGTCAGTAACTAACCCTTTGTTATATCACCTAATAGAATTTATCCTCTATTTAACTCTCTTAGACATATATTCCACTCAATCTTCTTAAAGTCCTATTAAAGAATAAAAAATTTGATGCCTTGTCATATGTTAGCTACCCCATCCCTAGAACTTCTGGTGTCTCTCTGAAAAATTTCAAGTGACACCATCAACTTTTGTAGACATTTTTATGCCTTTAGGACTAGATCTCATCAACATTCAACATTAAATCATCCAATTTGCTTTGGGATAAACCCTAACCTCCTACGATTTAGGATTCTTTAAAAATTCATGAATTTTTCTTTCAATTTTTCATTAACTTACCTTCTTTTCATGCTTTTAAACATTTTTTTTGCATTCAATTTCATGAGAATATATTCAAATTGAATCAAGTTGCAAATTGGACGAGTTAGGATTTTAGGATTGAGGATTTTTTTTTACTTTCTTACATATTTTAGTTACTTTTTTAAATTGATGCTTTACTAGTGAAATTAAAGGTTTAATTAAAGGAGAGATTATTTAACCAAGTGAGGTTCAAACTCATATTTTTTATGATAACAAAATATGTTACTACTAGTTGTTTTGGTGATATTAGTTAGTAAATAAATGAAGAATCAAGCTTAATGAAAGGGTAAATTTTAGTAAATAAGCCAATGTAATTAAAAAAAGTTATTAAAGAATTAAAAAATGAGCTAAGTGGAGCATATATTTAATTCAAGTGACAAAGCAGAAATAAAGAGGAATCAAGCCTATCAAGATTTAAACAAATTATTATAATCCTTCTTATAATATTGTCTTGATCGTTTTAAAAAATTATAGGTTCAATCATTATATGATCATTTGTAATTAGGGTATACTGCAATTACTTTGTCATTGTAATGAGAAAATTTGAGAAGATTATAAAGAAAAATCTCTAATACATCAAAATACTTATGATAAACTTTTGAAATAGTTTTAGATCAAGTTTTCATCAAATGGATGTATTTTAATCTTTGAAAGAATTTTCAAAAAAATTTGAAGATATTTTTTAAAAAATTTTGGCCAACTAATGTAAGAATTAGAAATTTCAATGTTCAGGTTTAAGATAGATTTGTCAACCAATGAGAAAATGTGATGGACTAATATTTTTTTATAATTTTTATTATAATTTCGTAGCTATATTAGTCCACCAATTTGCAAAATAATTGATCAATACAATTGTTAATAACTGTTGCAGCAAGTAGTTCTTGCTTTTAATGATTACTTAAGTATTTAATAGAAATAGACCATACATGAGTTATAAGGGGAATATTGGACATATTAGAGAGTTGTTAGGAGCCTTGAAAATTGAGCCTTTATTTATTGACGTGAACAAGAGAAGGAGTTTTAAAGTTGTATAATTTTTTCAATTGGACAAATTTCTTATAGTACACTTTGTGACAATTTTTTTTTAAATCCTGAGTAAATAGCTACTCTTCTTTTGTGACAAAGTAAGACAATTGTAAGGTTTCCTCTTCACTCGTTATATTATTGTATATAGAATTGCTCTTAAACCATTGAAAGAAGATGATAGTAAATTATGTGAAATTTGAAGAGTAGACATAAGGTTAAGATTGATTGATTGAACTATTATAAATCAATTTTGTTACTCTTTTTCTATCTAAATTTCCTATAATCATTCATTAAAATAAGCAATTTAATCCAATTTTCATTAATACCCAATTTTGCATATATTAATATGATTCCAAAAACTAATTATCTATCTAAAATTGATCAAAGATAATATTTTTAACCATAAAAGTTTAAAATTTTAATTTTTTAGTATCAAATGGTTACAAAATTAGTACTAACAAATTCTTGTATACAAAATAAATGTTGTGATACTAAATATTCTTACTAAAAGAGATTGATACAAAATATTAAAAACGATTGATAAAAATATTGGAATTGAAAAATGGACAACTGATACTACTAAAAGTTTAGAAACACAATACCATGACAGAATTAAGAGAAAACAAAGATAAAATATAACTTTGATGTCTATAATTAATTACCAAGTTATATGATGATTTAGTTTATAATTCTTTTTTACCTGAATTCACGTTCTACGAGAGTCACTTTATTATTTTATCCTTGAATACCTGTAATTTTAATGTGATAATAATGTAAAAATTTTATTGAATAAAAGATTGATCTTCTATATGTATAAATAATTTTAAAGACCTCCTTATTATTTTACTCTCTTTAATATGTTAATCTAAATTTTATCTTGAATTTTTTTAATGAAAATTTTTAAATGATTTTTTGAATTTGAATTTAAAAATTAAATAACATTAAATTCCAAGTCCTAATTAATATGAGCATACTTTCAAATCATTTGGTCCTATATCACATTGTTCAAAAAACTATATTTTTACTCTCTTTAATTTGTTAATCTAAATTTGAATTTGAATTTTTTAGTGAAATTTTTTAATTAATTTTTTGATGAAAAAGAAATGTCAATTTAAATTTAAAAATTAAATAGCATTAAATTTCAAGTCTTAAGTAACGTGAGTATACTTTTAAATCATTTGATCTTCTATCATATTGTTCAAACAATTAAACTAAATTAAAATATTTAATTAAAATTTTTTCCCTTTTTTAATCATAATTCAACTAGTAAAGCAACTAAAGTAAATCATATTATTTAATTTAAGGATAACCAATCTTAAAGTGCTTAAACTCTTTAAGATTTTTTTAATAAAGTGCTCAAGTTTTTTCTTAATTGAATGACCAACTTTTAAAACCTTAATAATTTACTTTAAAATATTAGTTTTTGCTTATGTGGCTAATAGATGGACATCTACGTAACATTTAGTAGTTTTTACTGGTGTAGTTAATAGATAGACATCCACGTGGCATTTAGTATATATGTCACATCATCAAAAATAACCTTTTAAATTGAATAATTAAGGTTTAAAAATGTGTCACTCACTTAAAAAATTAAAAATTTAAGCGCTGAGTTGAAAAAATCTTAAAAGGTTGGACACTTTTAAATATGCTATCCATTTTATTTAATATATTTCTTTTTTCCAGTTATAAGTAAACATACATATAGATGCTTGTCCATCATACATTGCTTATACTAGTAATATTTTCTTACTAAATTGTTACAACTTTGTGTTTTTCATTTTTCTTCAATTATAACTTCAACTTTCACTTAAGATCATCATAATGTTTGAATAAATGAAAGTTAAAGTTGCTAAGAACACTACATTAAAAGAAGACAATTGGCCTCAAAGAAAAACGTAGCCAATTGTTCGAAAAATATTGCCTATAGTTATTTATGATGTTTTGGTTTCGTTGCATAAAGTGTTTCCAATTACGCATAACTGAATATTTTAGGTGACGTTTCTAAAAATTGTAGCCAAAATATATTATATTTTTAGCTAAAAATTGAATATCTGTCATTTTTTGAGGAAAAATTTTGGCCTCGAACAATTGGCAATAAAAATAAAATGTATCTAATAATTTTTGGCTACCTTGTTTTCTCCTTATAGCTATATAACATTATCTATGTTTGCATAACGTAGTTAAATGTTATTTGTTATGTTTTGCAAAATATAGCGAAATATTATTTGCAACGTTTTTAATAATGTGGCGATATGTTATTTATTATGTTTTAAATTCATGATATTGAACAATATGTTTTATATATAATGTATCAACATGTTTTTATTATGAATTATTTGCTTATTATTATAAAACTAAATCATATAGAAATATAATTATTCAAAATGTTAAGCATTGCGTATTAAAAAATTATATAAATATCATTAAATTGAATAAAAGGAATATAACATTAAAGGATGATTAATAGTGATAGATTGTTTAATGTTTTGGTGGGTAGTTTAGTATGTGTTTAGTGTTAAATTGAATGATTAGTGCATGTTTAGGTTAAGACTATGTTATTTAGTTAGACATTTGTGTTTTGAGTATTTTATGGTTAGAGCATGCCATTAACCTTGAATTTTATGTACTTGAAGTGCCTTGATGTGTTTATTAGTGTTTCAAATCAAATATCGAAGAATGGAGAGAATTCAAAGGAAACCCAGTGTAAGGCCCAGGCCCACGTTCGTGAAAGAATCATGGAGGCTCTAGTGCTATGATCGTCGACTAAGATTTTTCTCTCTGTCACGGTGGTGGTAGAAGGAGCCACGATCGTGGCTTGTGTGACAAACAACACTGATAACCTCCCGAATGTGACTTATCAAGGGGCATTTGGGACTTTTTGAACTCGAGAAACCCTAGGGTTTACCTAAATGGAAAATATTATATAAAGAAAGAGAAAGAACACTAAATGGAGCTCCAACCTTTGCTACTTTGAGAAAGATCCAAGGAGAGAAAAAGAAGAAGAGAGAAGGAGGATAAAGGAAGAAGGAGAAGAAGGGGCTATAGTGCTTCCATCTTCCTGATCTATTCTGACCCTTCCAAGTGACATTTCATTTCATCTTTATTGTTCTCTCTTTTGAATGTATAAGATGGATTTAATAGTGATGGATTTGGGTTTGATATTGATATTTGAAACTTCTTTAAGGATTTGTTCTTAAATAAATGTGAATATGATTTCTTTTGATGTTAATACCTTGGGTCTTGCAATTAGTTGTTATATTTGTATACTTCGATAACAAATCGAGAGAGTGAACCGATAACAAAACAATTAGAATGGGTAATGAGAGTTAAGCAATCTAATAGATCATGCAAATAATCAAATTGGGAATGTAGATGAAGAGAGATCTCCTATAAGGACCCGATTGTCTATTGGAGGGCTTAAGGTCATATTAGATTTATGGTTTTTTGTTGATTGAGAGATTACAAATTCTATAATTCAATTAAGGATTATGATTTAGGGTTTAATGATTATAATTCTAGAGAGAGTAATCCACCCTTCGAAATTCTAAGACCAATATTGTTTTAACTCAAAAGTAATCATGTTAGCATTTAATGATAGGATAAATCTCCCTTCTCATAATCATCTAATCTTCCTTGTGTGGTTTCCATTGTTAATTTGGTAGTGCTCAATTTGATTCTTTATTTGTTGATTTTACATTTTAATTCTAATCAATCATCTTCAAGTATTTACTTTTCTATGCACTTTTTATTTTCATTTTAATAATTCTTTAGGCCTTAGATAACTTAGAATTAGAATAGTTCGACAACTCCTAGAGGAATAGACACCTCACATACTGTACCCATAACCTATGTGCTTGTATCATTTTGAGGGTTTTAAATAGATTAAAACTTGTCTTTCCAAGTTTTTGGCATCGTTGCTAGGGAGTAGCAGGATTAGTTTAATTCTTGTAGTTTAAGGAATTCTTATCACTCTTATATCTACACATTTGCATAAACACAAGAGTCACTCGAAGTTCAAGTCAGATCACTGAAACCCTAGCACTCGACATCACTCACTTGGAACGAGTCATTCAAAGAACTGATGGTTGAGGAATTTCATCAAGAGTTTCAGTGAGGAGGAAATTAAGGGAACCAACTTCGGACTCTCATAGATTTCATGAGACTAAGATTTAATGCAACAAATCAAGGTGTTGCTAGACCTCTTGTTCAAGCACCTTCATTCGAAATTAAGTTGGCCCTACTGAACATGTTACAAACAAATGGGTATTTCTACAGACTGACCAATAAGGATCCCAATGTATATATAGTGAACTTCCTCGAAATATATGATACCTTTCGATATTATGGGATGTTAGAAGACGCGGTTAGGATGAGGCTTTTTCCGTTTACATTAAGAGATAGAGTTAAAACTTGGTATCACTCTCTCAGTCCCTCAATTGTCACAACATGGGAGCAATTGTTATGTGTATTCCTAGAAAAGTATTTTCCCCTCACTAAAACTACAAAGATGATAAAAGAGATCATAAAATTCTAACAGAGTGATGGGGAATTACTTTATGGGGCATAGGAGAGATACAAGGGTTTACAAAAGAGGTGTCCATACCACAACCTACCAAAAGAATTTCTTTTTCAAACCTTCTACAATTGATTCAATCCACCCACGAGAGGTACCATATATGCAACATCGAGCAGATCATTTATACGAAATATTGTTGACTAAACAGAGGAGTTGCTTGAAGAAATAGCCAGTAACAATTGTCTATAGAAAAATGATAGGAGATGACAACCCCAACCCTCCATGAGCAAAAAAGAGCTTTAGCTGTTAGCCCAATTACAGAAATGAAAGCTAAGATCTACAACTTGACTCAACAGTTGAATAATATGAAAGCTTCTTCTTTAGCCCCTATTAAATCCATTCAATAAAGATGCAAGCTATGCGACCAAGATAATCATGATACCATCAACTGCTTCTTGATTCAAACTAATGAAACGGATTAAATTAAGTATATGGGAGCACAGTTTGGTCGTGGTGGAGGGAACAACCCCTATTCAAACACATATAATCCTGGGTGGAAGAATCATCTAAACTTTTTGTGGTCAAACAATGCTGGAGGTCAATTCTGACCTTAAAGGCCACCTATTTTCTAACAAGAGAAACCTAATTCCATAGACATCAAATTAGACAAAATCTTTGATAAGATAGGAAGCGTAGATGATGCACGTAAGAGATTGGAAGAAAAAATTCAACAAGTGACAGAATCATGCATCCTCCATTCACAACTTGGAAGTCCAAATGGACTAGTTGACAGATGCACTATCTACACAAAATGTAGGGAGCCTTGCAAGTAACATAGAAACATACCCAAAAGAAAGGATCATGGTTTTCACACAGGCCACTAAGGAAAACCTCAACCAAGCAAAAGAATATAGGGAGACGAAAAAGAAAAGAGTTGACAAAAATCTCGTGCTGAATGAACATAACCTAAAAGAAATCAAGAAGTATCGACCTATAATTCCATGCCCCATTTTAGCACAATGCAAGTCAAAAGAAATGGAGTTGAAGGAAGTCTTTAAAGTAATAGGGCATCTAAAAACACGACTTGCTCTTATGGAATCCATACAAGAGAGATCATTTAACAGAAAGGAGCTGGAAAAGCCGGTGAGTGAAGTAGGAAGCATGGAGAACTCTAATGAAATGGAAACATTAACACAAAAACAAAATGATCCAGGGGATTTTTACATTCCTTGCACCCTAGGGAATGTCAAAGCGGATAAGGTTTTTGCAGACTTAAGAGCTGGCTTAAGTATGATGCCTTACACGTTATGCCAAAAGATGAAGCTAGGAGAAATAACACCGACCATGATGAGTGTGCAGATGGCTGATTGATCAATTCACCATCCAAAAGGTATAATCAAAGATGTTCTTATTAAGGTGGAAAATTTACCTTTCCCACGGACTTTGTCGTTCTGGACATAGAGGAAGACTTAGAGATACCAATTATCCTTGGACGACCATTTTTAACCACCACCTGATCTATTATAAATGTTGATGAAGGCAAGTTGACTCTAAGGGTGGGGAATGAGAAGGTGTCCGTTAACGTGTCTAATGATAAAATAATCTCTCACAATTATGTAGACATCATTAGGAGAACCAAGTCTAGTGGAGAGGTTGAATATAGTGATGATCACAAGGAGCCATCTAGAAAGCCCCAATCTCAAATTAATAAGTAGAAAAAGAAGATGAAGAAGAAGCGTGGTGGAAATCATAGTTTAGTAAGTCATTTGCAATTCATGAGACCTATGATCATCGCGCTGCCATTACACAACTCATTCAAACCACCATGAGCAAAAGAAGTACATCTAGCTACGAAAGGTAAAAGAAGCACCGCATAGGAGCCAACATATGGTTTTTATGATCTTGTTATGTCATCTTTTGTAGTAAAAATGTTTTGCATCTTGTTTTTCTTTGTGTGTGTTTCGAGTCCAATTGAATATCTTGGGAGAATTGAGGATTAGCTGGCATGGGAATGTGGTGGAAGGAAAGCACAATGAGGTGATATGTAATTATAAGGTATGGAAGGATTTCGGGATGAAATAAGGAAAAGAAATGAAACCGTGGCCCTGTAAAAATTCCTACATAATGTGGCCTAGGGCGAGGCAGAACAAGTATGTGTGAGTTTTAGCCTTTTTTCTTCCAATTTTACCCCTTTTTACCCTTCGTACCCTATATATTTACACTCACCCTCATTTTTCTTACACCTTTCACTTTCTCACTCTCTCTGTTAACCTAAGAACTCAACTCTTCTCACTTCTCTCTACCCATTTTCAAGTCTTCAACTCTCTCCAAACTTTTCACAACTCTCAATACAATAGGACATTGCATTATGCAAACAGTTAAACGAACGCAAAAAAGACAAAGTCTAATTATTGGGCCGAGGACAACGAAACAGGGTAGCAGATTACAACGCACATTTCCCGATCTTCTTAAAGGAGGAAGGTAATCGTTACCATACCCTTAGTTTAAAGAACATTATTATGCTTAAATACTTAGATTTTGATATGTTAGAAACACTTGGATTGAGAGAACGGGTTAAGGCCTTAGGTGGAAGAATTCAGTAGCAAAATTCACACAATTCAAAATTCCTGTTTACTAGGAAGTAACCCTAGAATTCTACACATCCCTTCAATTTGAGCCAACCAATCCTAAGGACCTATGGTTTTGGTTACGAGGTCAACCATAGGAGTTAGACTATGACATTTTGTGTGAAATTAGTGGATTCCCCAATTTAAACATAGTAGATCAGCATGGTGACTTTCATGCAACCCACTATTAGATGGAACTAGTTGGGCTGGAGAGCTTCGATGGTAAAAATGCCTACAATAATATTATTAGAAGCCCTAAATACTTGTTATTGCATAAATTTATGTGTCGAACTATCTTTGACAAAACCGAAAATAACAACTATTCAATAAAAGAACATTTTCGATTGTGGTGCATGGATCATAGCATCCAAGTTTGTACCTCCACCCATATCTTTAATGCAATTACTGCTTCTCTAAGAAAGAGAAGCAATAATTTGTGCATGGGATGCTTGGTCACGACCATTGTAGTATACTATGGTGTCAATTGCAATGGACTAATTATCCATCGTCCTGAGTTCCTTAACACTCGTCAGTTGATGACAGCTGAAACCCATAATATGGAACTTCAAGATATCTGTATTAAATCTCATGTCAAGACTAGGGCAGGACAAGCCAATTTGAGCTCGGAATAGAAGGAGGACTCAACAAGTGAAGAGCCAGAAGAGGGAGAGCAAATAGGATGGGAGAAGGTACTAGAAGTCATCTCAAACACCAACAAAGCCATTTGGGAAAATGCTAAGGTGTTGAAGGAGATGGCTAGAGAATAAAGACGCCAAAGTCGGCACATACGACGTATTCATAAATATTTCGAGGCTCAAGGTGCTCAACTACCACCTCTGACACTATTATCACCTCAATCACCATGACGGTTTTATACTATAACCCTTACCTTTTATTTTATTGTTATTTTCAATTGTTTTCATATTTCTCTTGTTTCATTATATTTATTCCCACCTTATGTATTGTTTGTTTGTTCTTCTCACATCAAGGACAAGTGTTGTTTAAGTTAGGGGAGGGTTGTGTGCATTATATGGTTTTTTTTATTTGAATGTGAATTTTTCATGTTGTATGTTAATTTTGTTTAGGATTGCACGGAGTGATTGTGTGAATGTATTAATGACTAGGACTTAATGGAATCGATTTAGGTTTGAACATAGTCTTTTAGGTTGTGAAGATTTATTAGCTTGTAAATTAGTGTTCTAGGTTGTTTCAGTTAAATATGCATGTTAATTAAGATATGATTTTGGTTCGTTCACTCTAGAATTTACCACATTCATTTACAATTTGAGGTTAATCGAACCTGTAGCATTATTAGTACCTTTTTATGAGAATGATTAGCTAAAGAAATGAGGTAGGTAAAAAAAGTGTGTTTTATTTAATAGATAACTATTCTGATGGCCCTTTTTGAAACAAATCGGATTATTAATAAAGTTAGCAACCAGTTGAGATTGTGAGGTAGCTGAGTAACTAGGGGACATTCATTATAAATGTTTGCTTTCACGTTAAAAGGTTGTAATGACATTCCAACCAAGTTGTTTAATAAAAGCATGGCCTAGTTGAGTAACCAAGGGGACATTCATCACAAATATTTGCCTTCACATCGAAAAGCTAGGTTCATGTTAATTAAAAGTAACAAAAATAGTGTGTTTATTAATAAATCCTACATATCTTAGTGAATAACTCGAATTTTCATGAAAAGCTAGTTAAGGATAGTAACAATTTTGATTGACCGAATAATTATCAATGTGTGTGTGTAAGTGATAAGAGTGAATGAGTTTGATATTAAAGTCTTGATTAGTATATGTATTTGGTTTGAAATACATAGACATAGATTTCACAAGTTAATAAGTTAGAACAACTTGAGGGATTGTGTTTGTAGTTAAATTTGTTTTGTGAAGTTTAATGTCATTGACCCATTATTGCATATATGTGTCTTTTTTTGTTAATTGTGTTTGGTGTGTTTTGTCTTTGCGTGAGGACAAGCAAAAGTTTAAGTGTATGGATGTTGATAGTGGTAGATTGCATAATGTTTTAGTGGGTAGTTTAGTATGTGTTTAGTGTTAAATTGAATGATCAGTGCATGTTTAGGTTAGAATTGTGTTATTTAGTTAGACATTTGCGTTTTGAGTATTTTATGGGTTAGAGCATGCCATTGAGCTTAAATTTTGTGTATTTGAGGTACTTTGATGTGTTTGTTAGTCTTTCATATCAAATATCGAAGAATAGAGAGAATTCAGAAGAAACCTGGAGCAAGGCCCAGGCCCACGATCGTGGCCTTTAGCCTTCGATGAGCCACGATCGTGACAGAACTTGCTTCTATCACGATCATAGCTCCTTTTGCCATGATCACGGAAAAGAGACAAATCTTAGGCCACAATCGTGGCCTGCTCGACAGACAATGTAGACAGTCTCCCGAACGTGACTTATCAAAGGACATTTGGGACTTTTTGGAATCGGGAAAGCCCTAAGGTTTACCTAAAATGGAAAATACTATATTAAGAAAGAGAAAGAACCCTAAAGGGAGTTACAACATCTACCACTTTAAGAAAGATCTAAGGAGAGAAGAAGAAGAAGAAGAAAAAAGAAGGAGGAGAAGGAAAGGAGGAGAAGAAGGGGTTGCGGTGCTACCATGTAACATCCTATTACTCACGTTAAGGCTAAAATAGTAAATATGAAAGATTATTGAGAGATTAAGAAAGGCATTTCATATTCATGCTTTAAATGCTATACACATACATGTGAATATTGAATTTTTGCACATGAAAATAATTGTATATGCATTCATTAATAATTCCAGGTATAATTGAATTGTAATGTGATTATGTGAGAATTGTGAATTAATTGTATTGAAAATCGATGTGGAGAATATATGTATTGATTTAGAAATTTTGGTAAATTTTGGGGAAAATTTTTCAAAAATGTTGAGTATTATTGGACTAGGAAAAATGCCAAGAGGCAAGTAAATTGATAAATAGAAATAGGAATAAGAGTCGAATGATAATGAAGAATTTTTATTGATGACTTTAAAATTTGTGAGAAAATGATATTGGCATATGGGAGACATTTGGAGTAAGATTTAATGATGATTGCACTAGTTAGATGATAAACTAGTTCAATTCCTTAGAAGATGGATGAGGGACAAGTGTCACTCTCCTAGTTCAAGGTTTATTATTAGATTATATTTGAAAGACCAAGTCAAGTTCTTATCACTAGAAGGACTAAGTTACTTTTCTTGTCTTAAAATATGTTCTTGGTGGCTTCTTTTTAAAGCTTCTTCTTTCTTCTTCTTTGGATTTTTGATTCACCGAACCTTCACTAAATAAAAACCTTACTTTCCTCTACCTATTGCTACTCCCACTTTGCTATTTCTTTCTTTTACCCCAAGAAAAACTAAACCCCCTGTCAACTTTCAAGACGATGTACGTAGCTACATAAGAGTAGGGCTTCTTTAGATCTTGAAGAACTTGGAGTTTTATCAAATATGTAAGGATATATCAGATAAATTTGGTGATTTATTGATCATTACATGATCATGAGAAAATGGCTTTTTTTTATGAAAACCGTGGATTTAAGATATGAAAATTTTCAATTTGTTGATTTTGAATATTTGATGATCAAAATGTTATGAGTTTGTATTAAACTGGTTTTTAAAGTTGAAAGATCTATGAAAATGTATATAAGATGAGCGTAGAAAATTTGGAGAAGATTTGGTATATGCTCTGTTTCTATTGATGTCTTCACTATTATATGTAAATATTTTGGATGTTTTGAGAAATAAACTCTAATGAGTTTAGAGGTGAGAAATATGTTCAAGGTAATGTATAGATATGAGAAAGAATGATCAAAATGGAAGTTAGAGAAGAAAATGGAAAATGTACAAGAGATGAAAAAGTGCAGCAGTAAAGAAAATGAAGAAACGCAATTTAGTTAATAAGTTTTTGTATTGGATTTCTTTTGGAGTGATGTATAAATAGTGAACTATGACAGATATGTAAATTTCTGATTTTGATGAAATGAAGTGAGGAAAGTTTATGATTTAAAAAGGTAGTGATTTTTATATTGATGTATGATTATTATGATGCCATGTGAAGTATTGTAGTGATTTTTTGTAGCTCGCCCTTATCGTAGGATATGTATCGGATTGACCTACGGGCGTCCCAATGTATACCCTACGGTAAGGGGGTGATACAAGAATGTATGGAAGTTTTTATAGACAATTTCACAGTTTATGGTGATTCTTTCGATAATTGCATCACAGTTTATGGTGATTCTTTTGATGTAAAAGATTTCATCAAAATTGCATTGCCTCTTTCCAAGCTTTTATAAAAGGCCTAAAATTTAAGTTTGATAATTCTTGCAGAAATGCCTTTGATAAGTTGAAATCAAAACTTATTTCTTCTCCTATTCTAATTGCTCCTGATTGGAACTTGCCTTTTAGCTTTCATGTGATGCTTCTAATTGTGTTGTATGAGCTATATTGGGTCAACGGGAGGAGAAACTAGCCAGAGCTATTGCATATGCCTCAAAAACACTAGATCCAACTCAAATCAACTATACATCAACTGAGAAAGAGCTTTTTTGTAATAGTTTTTTCTTTAGAAAAGTTTAGGTTGTATTTGTTAAACTCCTATGTGACCATTTTTACTGATCATGCAGCTATTCGATATCTCCTCAAGAAACCACAATCGAAGCCTAGATTGATAAGGTGGGCATTACTTCTCCAAGAATTCGATATTGAGATAAAGGATCGAGCTGAGGCGGCGAACCATGTAGTTGATCATTTAAGTAGGCTACCAGACAATACACAGGGAATGGACTCTTCCGAACTTACTTGTGATTCTTTTCCTGATTCAGTCTTATACGCTTTAGTTTTTAAAGAACCTTGGTATGCACATATACTCAATTATCTCATGACTGGACTAACTCTTCCTTTTATGTCTAAGTTGTAGGCCCAAAAGCTAAAGAGCGAAGGTAGGCATTACATTTGGGATGCTCCTCATCAATGGAAATTGTGCAGTGACTAAGTAATTCAAAAATGTGTGCCTAATGAGGAATTCGATGCTATAATTTCAACTTGCCATTCAATGGTTTATGGTGGGCATTTCAGTGCAATGAGAACATCTAAGCAAAATTTAGATTCTAGTTTTTATTGGCCTACCCTTTTTAAAGATCCATTTACCTTTTGTCGATCATGTGACAAATGCCAACATTTTGGAGGGTTAGGTAAATGACATGAAATGCCTCAACAGCCTTTATTATTTTTCGAAATCTTTGACATATAGGGGATTGATTTCATGGGTCCCTTTCCCCTATCTTTTGGCTTTGTGTACATCCTTTTAGCTATTGATTATGTGCCCAAATGGATAGAGGATGTACCTACTAGAAAATACGATGCGCAAGCAGTGTCTAAATTTCTTAAGTCCAACATTTTTTACCGGTTTGGGATTCCTAAGGTTGTAGTTAGTGATAGAGGGACACACTTTTGTAATAAAGTCATTGATAACCTATTTTCCAAATTTGGAGTTACTCACAAAGTCTCCACTGCATATCACCCACAAACTAATCGTCAGACTGAAATATCAAATAGAAAGGTGAAGCACATTTTGGAGAAGATGGTAAAGCCATCAAAGAAAGATTGGAGCCTACACCTAGAAGAAGCACTGTGGGCCTATTGGACCACCTATAAATCCCCAATGGGCATGTCCCCTTACCATTTAATCTATGGAAAAGCTTTTCATTTATTGGTAGAGTTGGAGCATAAACCATATTAGGCAGTCAAGCAATGCAACATGGACTTGGAATCTTCTGGTATGGAGAGGAAGTTGTAATTGCAAGAATTAGAGGAGTTGAGGCTAGAGACATATGAAAATTCTCGCCTCTATAAGAATAAGTCAAAGTTGATGGACGATAAGATTCTCCAGAGGAAGAGCTTCAAGGAAGGGGACAAAGTTCTGTTATTCAAGGCTCGTTTAACTTTTAAGCATGGGAAGTTCAACACTCATTGCAATTGGCCATACTTAATCATTAAAGTGTACAACTTTGGTATGGTAGAGCTTTTACATGAAGAGACCGGAGCCAAACTCAAAGTGAATGGCAACATATTGAAGCTCTATCATGAGAACCAACAACCTCCGTAAACATCAGGTTCTTTCTCTCCTTCATTTTTCACGTCCTTTTACTCTATGACTGATTCTGACATTGTGGATGCATTAGTTTGTTGAATAAGTTAGGGGGAGAAACTAATTCAGTAGGACATTAGAATAGCTTTTATTTTAAGCAGTTTTTTAATTCAATAATTCCTCTCCTGTTTTATGTTTGTTGTGCTTTTTGGTTTAATGCATGATACATCTTCAAGTTTGAGGAAATTGTTGTGATTGATTGTGATGCACTTTGTTTTCTTGAGCTATTCTGGTGCCTAATGACTTTGTATATGATCTTTAAGTGTACTTAGTATCCAGCTTGTGTTTGTGAGTTAAGTTTTTCATTTCTGTCTTACTTGATTTTCCTTTTGGATAACCTTTGCCACGGCGTGAAGTCCTCGTTGCCGTAATGAACTTACCTTATTTCCTTCATATTGCTCTCGGGAAAATTTTGCCATGGGGTGGATTCCATGTCGCCGCAGCGAAAGCTCCTAACACCTTTTCTCTTTCTTTCAGGTAAATTTCGCGCGCGACGTGAAGTCTGTATTGCTGCGGCAAACATACCTCATTTCTTTCTATTCCTTTCAGGTTTTATTCGTCATGGCGTGCATTCCAGGTTGTCGCGGTGAACTTCCCAGCATTCTTCTTTGTTCCTTTCGGGTTAGTTTCACCGCGGTGTGAGTTCATGTTGTCACAGTGAAACATCAATATTTTTCTATTTTCATGACTAGGGTTAAGTTCGCTACGACAAATTTCAACGTTCACCGCGACGAAAGTTTAATCTACGTAAAATTGATGTAGTGAAATTACGCTTCCACCCTTATTTTCTCTTAACCTTTCGTTTTCCCTATATCCCTTTTCGTCATTTCACACCCCAAACCCTATTTCATCCCCCTCTACCCCCCTTCTTCGTTTCCCTCTCAAATTCTTCGTTGCGGCCATCTTTGCGTTTCCTCTCCCTTCCGACTCTCTACGCATTTTTCTTCCATCTTCGTAAGTATTCTCTTATCTTCATTTTTCTTAGTTTTTGTATTGTTTAGGGTAGATTAAGTTTATTATCTTGTTCTCTTTTCCATTTTCCTTTTTTGATTCATTTTGTTTAGGATAGTTTGTTTTACTCATTTGTTTAAGTTATATTTCGATGTGCATTTTTGCAGAATAATGCCTCGTGTTAAACTCCCAAACCATAGTACCTTTACTGCCCCTCCTTGTGATTCTAATTTTCTGATAGTTTCACTTTTGTGAAACTCGCTGAAAAAGTAGACACTAAGCTATTTATCAAAAAGCGACCCTTTCCCTTCGCTCCCCCTGACAATCCCTTTATACAATAACTTGTTTCCTCACAACTTATAGGATTAGTCAAACCTCGTGATCAAGGCAACGATAAATTCATTCACCATTTCTATACCTATTCCAGATTTCATAACACCATGGAAATTAACTTCTGTGGTGTTAAAGCACCCAATGCATTCACCACTGCTAGTATCCGTCGCCATTTCAATCTTCCTCACATTCTCTGTTGCCACTACGATCAGCTGATCCATAACTATCCATCGGATGATGTTATTCGCACCCTCTATCAAAAGGATGTCAAATGGCATTGACCCTAATATTGCCAATTATACCTTAAAAGATCTAATCTCTGACCTGCAGCTCATCCATGGCTTCACCTACTCTGCAACAATATCGTCCCAACCACCTACCTCGTCTATGTGACAAAACAATAAGCCCACCATATCTACCTCCTAATGACTGGTCGCGCAGTCATTATAGCTGATGTTATCGCCTCCACCTTACATGACTCTATCACCACTGCCAAATTCACCAATGCCACGTTTCCTCATCTCATCACCGACATTTTCTAAGCCCACAATGTCCCAGAGTTACATACTGATAGTTATTTAGACCTGGACCCTCTCTTTAGGTATACCTACCTAAAGCAACCTGCCATTCACCCACCTCAGGCCTCCACCCATTGTGACTTTACAAACCCTCGCTGGAAAAGTTGATAGAATTTATGCGGATCTCTCTCATCTCTGAGACACTCTTCTTCAGGAGATAGCTAGGCAAAAGGAGAGAAAGGCTTTATATGATTGGGATAGGTGGTATTGTAGGCATATGGATGCATTTCTCACCGAACATTTACACTTCCAGCTACCATCTGATGAAGATAACCCTTTGAGCGGTGTTGGAACATCGAGAGTAGGTCCCTCTAGATATGGGGATGATCTTCCTATGGAGTAGCTTGAGTCATTTGCTCTTTTTTGTCTTATCTAGTTATTTTAGTTTTCAGTTTACTGGATACTCAGTTACATTTTTGTTATGAATAAAATTAATGGCTAGTTATTTATATAATTCTCATTGTGCTTTTCTCGGTGTGCTATTATTTAATAGTCTTCCATTTCCCTTTCAATGTATAATGTGTTTTAATTGTTCTTCACATTAAGGACAATATGGCGTTTAAGTGTGGGGGAGGTTATACCATTTTGGCAATTTTTGTTTATGCATCATTTTTGGCCATTCAATCATTTGTATAAGTCATTCATGTTTCTTATGCAAATTTAAAAACTTGGTAATTGAGGTGAGTAACATTTTTCAAGTGTTTTTTCAATTTTTCGTCGCAACGAACTCTTGGTTTCACCGTGGCAACGTTGCGAATTTATCATTCACCACGGCGAGCTCTTGGTTTCACCGCGGCAACACTATCCTTCATAAATGAAACTATTTTAAATTCCCTCTTTTCAATAATTCTCCCAAATTAGATTCATTTCATTCCTGCATCTTAATGATTTTACAAATTTCAAAGTTGTCCATGTGTTTTTAAAAAGATCATCTATGTTTTTAAATGATAGTTGATTTTGGTTAATATCATTTTCAATGTTTTCAAGAGAAGTAAGTGAGGGTACGCTAAGAGAGTAGCATTATGTGTTTTTAAACCTTAAGATTGCATAATTGAGATACTAACCGTGTTGGAAGGATATTTGGGCTTGAATTCTTTCATTTTTGTGTGTATCTACTTAATTTCATATCTCTCTAGAACTTGTTTTAATTCTTGATCAAAACTTAATGAACTAAAATTTTGTTAATATGATAGAGGCATTCCTTTCCAAACCTTACCCAAACACAAACCTTAAACACTTGACCTTTGCTAGCCCCTTTGAGCCTTCTTTTGAGTACATGCATTTTTCACAATTAATATGAGTATCTCATCTTTAGTTAAAGCTGATAAAAGATTATTAAAAAAAAGGGTTTCTATACAAAAGAAAAGAAAGAAAAAGTTCCAAAAGTTCTAAAAAGAGTATTAAAAAAACAGAAAGCTTTCTCAAAAGAGAATTGTAATAAAAATGTGTTAAATTACTTTTCTTGTTTGTGTAAATATTCTGTAATAAAAATGTGTCAAATTACTTTTCTTGTTTGTGTAAATATTTTATTACACATAGTTTGCGTTTGTTTCATGAGAAAAATAATTATGGTGCATGTACTCATTTTTCCTTCTTCTATTCAATCCATTTCATTTAACGTTCCGTACATTACAACATTGAAATTTCCTCTTGATTCTTGAAATTATAGTTCTTATGGTGGAGATGTAGAATTATCACAAGCTTATGAAAGAGAATGGACTAAGCAGATTGTAGAGTGAAATTATCCCAAGACAAATGAGTTAAGAGATTAAACACACTACCTTGAGAGAAATCTCTTTTGCCCAATCTCTTGGATTAAATGCTTATAGTGTTTATTTTCTTAGTGGTCTTTCAGTCTGCTTGGGTTAATTTATGAGGAAGTGACTTAACTGATTTTCTGCTCTCATTTTTAAGCATGTTCAAAATTTTCTTCTATATTTGTGTCTCTTAGACTTTTATGAACTTTTTCCAAGAGTACTAGGGTCTAAGTGTGGGGGAATTTGATTGAACCCAAGTTTCCTATATCAATTGGTGAC